>JAQMCX010000032.1:4384303-4431064 GCA_029814765.1 Acanthurus leucopareius
ACTCTCAGTGAAAGTATTGCTACACATGAGTGAGAGAGCAAAAAAAAAAAAAAGAGCCAAGTTCCCTAAAAAAAAAAAATCCTGTCAAAGAAAGTGGACGTTTTTTTTTAACACCAAGAAATTTGTACTTTTGTTTTTTAATGGACTTCCTTTTACAACGCTGAGAAAACAGCCCGTCTGTATTGAGGCCGAGTGTTCAGACACATGAGCAGGACGGCGTGTGCAGAGCGATCTGTCATAATAACACAGAGGAACGTACAGTTTTAAAGTTCCACTTTTGTCTTATTTAACAAAACAATACAACCCTTTTCTTTTCTCTTTCTGCACATTTCTGCTAAAACTGTAAATATTCGGATTACGACCAAGTGACGAGAAATTAAAACTGGAACTATTTCGACGACTAATTAATTATTTGAGCCATTTTTTCAAGCAAAGTGACTCAATTTTTTCCGTTCCGGCTTCACAATGGTGAAGATTAGCCACTTTTCCGTCATAATAAACCAAATATCTTATTGCTTTTTGTGCTGATAGTTGGACAAAACAAGCAACTTCCATATGTGAAACATGATATAAATGTGTAGGAGAGATGCACTAACACTGACCCTAATTACTGGATCAATACTTTTGATAATGAGCCATTTTGGAACTAGTAACAATTTAGTACATTTATATATAATAATTATTTTATAAATTTGTTTTAAGAGGTAAGAAAAGCACCGTTTTGTCAAACCAGATGTTTCCTTGCATGTCGACACAGAGAGACATAAAGCTCATTAATTTAAAACTGGTATCACTCTTGTTCTCCGTATACGCAGATACCTCAAACCTCAGGTGCCTCATCCTTCATATTTGGCTGTTTTTTTTTTACGGTTTGTGGACGACTAATTAAGAGAGAATAATTTTCAGAGTTAATTCATTCTTAAAAGAGGAAGAATTACTTCAGTAATCCCCCTCGGGGAGTTGTGGAGAGTGAAGGGGCTTCCACATAATTAAGAGAATAACTTGTTCTTGATTCATTTTTTAGAATAGAGCAATAACTTTAATAATCCCCTCGGGGAGTTGTTGTGCCGAGCGGCGGAGCTGCCATGTAACCAGGCGTCCTGTGCAGTCGGGGGGTCGATGCATCGCTCCAATCCAGACTCTGCAGTCCGATCTGAGCCGGATTCAAACCACAAAACCAAGACCAAGACTGCAGAGCTGCTGCTGTTTACAGAAACTGTCTCTTCAGTATCTAAAACCTTCATTATTCTGTGGCTGTGAAGTTTATCTGTCAGTCGGTCGGTTGCTTCATCCACTTTAATCCAGATTTAAATATTCCAGCAATTATTTCATGATAAGCAGGTTAAAGTTTTCGTTTTTCCACTGAAGTATTTCAACAGCGACTAAACCCTTTGAGACCTGCGAAAATTTAACTGTTCTGATTTATTTTGTTTTTATTAACACTTTCTAGCAGTTCAGCATCTTGTGTCACACATCATTTAATTCAGGAGATCTGTAAGTTTCAGCTTCGTCTGTTTTAAAACCTTAATTTTACATTTGCTTTGTTTGAGAATGGATTAACTCGACACTAACCCTGAGCAAAGTACAGACATTTTTTATAACATTATCCCATTCAAACAAGACATATGTGACTGATGATCACGTTGATTGTCTGAGTGATTCGATTGTAATTGAACATTAAAAATGGTGGAAATTTTTAGCTTCTGGTGGCTGTTTTGGTCTTTGAGGGTTAAAAGATTCAACACAAATTCAATCACATTTGGTGACAGCTTGACTTTTGATGATCAATTACCTGTAAAGTGAATTAAACTCTCCTCTGTCTTGGTTGTGCTTTGTATTAAATGCTGGATATCAAACATTTGAATGCTAACAAGCGAAACTTTGAAGGCAAACAGCTCTTACTTATCACCCGTCTGGTTAACGGAGACAGTGGCAGTAATTATGATACGCTTGCAGTCAACGTGATGATCTGTGTGTGTGTGTGTGTGTGTGTTGTTTAAACTTCATTGACATGTGCACACTTGACACCTCTGTCAAAGGATGCTGTGAGTGTGAGATGTGTCTTTGGCAGCTGTTATTTCCTCGTTGGCTGCAGTGATGAAGCTCTGCATGTTGAACCTCGATGACCTTTTCGTTCCTGCAGGTCACCACACCAGCCATTCACGCTTTTGCTAAACCGAGAGCAACAGCTTGTCAGGACGCCATGACGAGCCTCGGAGACTTCAGTCCGACATGACAGAAACTTTTTACTCTTCTGAAGTCAGATTATGAATCCAGCAGCGTAAATGCTGGTTTTTGATCCGTGTGGATCCGTGTCTGAAGCCGACACGAGCGACCGATGCTGTTGTGAGCATTTATACTTTTACGCTGTTTTGCTCTGCGATCACGCCACCAAATCACCAGTTGGCGTTAAATTATCCGTCACACTGTTTGTAGATGATTGTGTGTTTGAAACAACGGGGGACCTCGACATTTAGTTTTCATTAAACCGATTGAAGCAGAGGGACGACGATTTGAATAAAGAATAAAGGAAGAATAAACTCTTCACATTAAATATTGTAGTTATTTCAAAAAACACATTTAGGTTCATAGATTGATGGTAGTAACACTTAATTAACGTGTTTTGATCCATTAATTTGCAACTTAACTTTGAATTAGAGTGTTATAAATCTATAAATTAAATAAACAACAGCCGTATGGATCCATCACAACCTGGCTGCTGTTGTTATTGGTTTATTATTAGTCAATAAAGCATTTCTAAGTGATTTTTTAACTATGAATTGAAGCCGTTAGCTTTAACTTTGTTAAGCATGAAAGTGGATTTTTTCCAACTAAATCTTTCAACGATAAATAATTATTCACCAGTGACAAACCTGTTAATTACAACTTAAAGACCCATTTTTATGTGTTTTGATGGATTTTAGAAAAATTGCACCAACAACAACCAGCTGGTTAAGTGTTATTTATAAATATGAATAGTTTTTATGAATTTTATGTTAGATTTGATTTGAAAGTCTTATTTCATGTATCTTTAGAGGAATAATGCAGATGTTTACAATTTATCATAATCTATAAAGAAATTATTTATTAACCACTGATTATTGTAGTTATATACAATTTAAATCAGTTTATAAGTGAGTTTACTTTAAATATTATCTGGTTATTTACTGATTTTGACAAATTAATCCAATGAATTACAAGCTCAGTCAGTTCTTTTACTTTTTTTTCAAAATTCATCACAGTTTTTACTGAAACACCGCCGTGAAACATCAACTTTCTGTTGAAAAACCTTAATGCTTCCCTCCTTTTACAGGCCTGTCACATCAAAAACGTTCTGATTCAAAAACTAAGAATAACCTGAAACTCTGGTTCAGGTTCATATCTGGCTTTAGACATCAGGATTTTTCCGTCTGTCTATACAAAACTGTCGTGCCCACATTCACTTCCACTTGCAGTTTTGATAAACCCTGCCTATTGCAATTTCCTCCGATGGAGGTCCTGAAGGGAGTCGACCGTTTTCTGTCTCTCTATAAGACAATAAATCATGGCTCTGAGTCCTGATGACTGTGCAACTGTGGTTACAGTCTCCACAGTCGAGGTTTGTCTCCAGCCATGAGTAATATCCGACCGAACGGCACAACATTCAAAGGAAAGGCCTGGCTGTGTGTGAAATCTGCTGCTGTGGTCTCACCAAAGTCATGTGCTGCAGTGTTCGTCCTGTTCAGGTGAAATGGAGAAATAGTTTCGTTTTTTTTAAATTCTCAGAAACAGGAAGTCTTGGGTGCGACATTGGGAAAATATCTGAGACCCTCTTAAGACTTATGTAGCTGGAGAGAGCAGCGGATTAGCTTAGCTTAGCAAAAAAACTGGAAAAAGAAGAGAACAGCTACTTTTTGTTGAAAAAAATCCGCTTAAAAGCACAATTAAGCTCAATACTTAACATTTAATAACTTTTTCATATTTTTCAATGTAAAAGTTTTGGTATGTGGGAAATGAGGGGAGTTACGTTCAAGATTGGGCTTTTTCTGGAAAACTTGTTTTTTGATCTCATTTGTATAAAAACTGTTCCTCTGATATCGTTGATTTTCTGCATAAAAATAACTCGTTTATTAGCTGTGATGTGTGTAATTGTTCATTACTTGGTTTTTTGACGTTTTGCATAAATATGGAAATGTTTTGGTGGATCGTTGATAAGAAAACTAATAATTTATGATCTCACGGATACAGTTTGTCACATCAAGGTCACAATATTATTATTTATGTTTATATCATAAAACAAATTATTGCCTGTTTTATGATCTTAAAAGGAAAAGAAAACATCTTCAGAGCCAGGCCAAATGTTTTTTTCCTCATAGCTTCTGTCTCTAATGTCTTCACAGTGCTCTTCATTTTTAAAAAATGAATTAATGAATGAATATTTCATGGAGTCTATGACTATTATAGTCCAGAATATCACTAGAAGTTTTACTTATTTGAAAATATTGCAGATTATTTTTTAAAAAATCCAAGATTATGAATCATTTGAATGTGTTTAGACTTTTGTAAGAACAGCAGTGGGTTTGTCTTCATAATGTTTCCCTTCACAGGCTGATGGAGTGTATTTATATTGAATTAGAAGCCCGGAGGAGTGTGTGTGTGTGTGTGTAGCTGTTAAGAGGAGGGAGGGGTGTGTCAGCCGGTGCAGTGCTGCTGCTGCTGACTTTAGCCGGAGCCGAAAAGCACCAGCTGCTACTGAGTGTTCACATTACTGTAATCAAGCCCTGTTGGCACCGACTGCGCTGTTCCTCTCCACCTCCAGCCTTCGTGCCGTGCTCAAGGATTATCTTACATTACTAGAAAGGGCCGTAAAAGATGTCCAGCTTAAATTAAGACTTTAAGGTTAACCGATCTTTGCACGTGGGGCCGTTAATCATCGCTGCACTTGTTTCAAATGCAGGTTAATTTTTTTTCCAGCTGTTAGAGTCAGTTTTTTTTTAACAAGAAATTGTATGCATCATATGGCGATTAACCCTGCAAGCATTAAAGCTTAAGTTAAGTTATCTTACATGATATTAAGATATTATTTTAGGACTGATATGACTCACTAAGGTGCATTTTGTTTGCGGTGCACATCTCTCTCATCGCTGACCTACTGCTCTGCAGGGCGTGTCTCATGAGAAATGAATGGACACCAGCAATTTCGACTGTTTTCCTTTCTGAAATGCTCATATTTGTATCACACAAACTAGAGCAGCCCCTTTTTTACTTCTTTTACGACAACATTTAACAAAATCACCTCTCACAGTCTTCATATTCTGCAGCTGTTTGTCAAGGTTGCAACCCTTAAAAAAAAAACAGGAATCAAGGTTGTGCATCTGTTTCTTTTTCATCCCTTTTTTGGCTTCGTCTCCTTTTGCTGATACAAAAGCAGAAAACTTTCCAATGTCAAGATCATGTTGACTTAATCACATCTTCTGTGTAGCAAGCATACACACACACACACACACACACACAAACACAAACATGAATGCACACAGACACACACTTGGTCTGGTCGTGAGCCTGCAGGTGGTGCAGTAGCATCAGCTTTGGCTGGCAGCTCCGTCGGTCGGTCGCTCCGTCGGTCGGCCTCTCCCTGACTGGAAGAGGAGCTGCTGACTGGAACACATTTCCTCCGCTCGACTCTGCTTTGCTCTGCAGAGGGAAAACACTTATTCAGCTCTTATGGGAGAACCCCGTTTCTCGGGTTAGTGGGGCCGAGGACATCGTCGCGGCTGCTACAGATACCCACATCCTGTCCTCATCACTCCGACATGTCAAAACACTGTGGTTAAACACTTTTTTTTTATTGATTTCCAGTTAAATTAGCTAAATCTGTTGATTAGACGTTGGCCTCTCATGATGTAGCTCTTTTTTTTTTGCCCACCCTTTGTAAATTTAATGTATATTTGACATTTCTGGAGGCAAGGGTTGATGATATCTCCTAATGTGTCAAAACCATAAATTTGCTTTTCACAGTCATCACTTTCGCCTACAGAATCGAGGAGGGGGATCGCTGCCAGTGTGTGAAAGCGGCCTCGGGGTGATGATAACTGACTGAGTCCAGCCGACGGGTGGACGACCTTCTCTGGTCTTTCCAGACTGGCAACACCCTTACACCTTCAAATGCCCCTGCAGAGCAAATACCCCCCACTTTTCTGCCTTCTTTTCCCCTTTTTTCAACGCCCCCCAACCACCACCGCCGCCAGCCCCAACCCCTCACCCTCACCCTCGCCTCCACCGCATGAATAATGCAAGGGGGCTTCTCAATCGTCGCAACCAACATGCCGTGGCATGTTTTATTCACAATAAAGTCAGACAGATCTCCCGTCACCGCTGCCGGGATCCGTGAGTCGCCAGCCGGCCTCAAAGACATCAGCATCGGCTCAGCGTGTCTGCTTGCTCGGTGTCCTTGACCCGCACGTACCTGCAGAGGAGAGCGACCCCGCGCTTTAATGGAAGCACAACGCTGCAGGTAAATATTTGGATTTAATTCTGCGCACCCGGTCACATCCTGCTGAAAATAAATGCTGCTCATTCAGTCGTCCTCTTTCCACTCCATTTAGCTGATGTCTTCTTGTTGTTGTTTGTACCTTTTCAAGGTGGCGTTATTCCACAGTCTCAACATCCCAGTGGAATAAAAATACCTCTTTCTGTCTTTTGAAATAATTATTTTAGATGACACATTTGCAGTTATCGCTTAAGTTTTAATTAATTGCCTTATAAATGGTTGGTTAATCTTTTCAAGTACTAAACAGATCCATTGTAAGTCATTAACGAAAGGTCATTTGGGTTGTCAGGTTGTAAACAAACCTCTGACAAACTGGACTACGTGACCTTTGACCTTTCAGATAAAGGCTGTAGATGACTGTCCATCTGTACAACTTATTTATCACTAGTTAATAAAATAAAGAAAGAATAAACATCAGCAAAAAAAGCGATTTGCTCAACCTGGGAAAGCAGGTTTGGTTTCTATTTATGTGTTATTACTCCTTTATAAAGCATTAATATATGATTTATTAACCACTAATGAAGCCAAGTTACAGCCTTTATAAGTTCCTTCTGTCAAATGTGATTTGGGACCAGCTAATCTCTTCAATCTGATCTAATTAAATGTAAAAACATGTGGTGTGACATCAGGGATGTTTAATCAAAACACAGAGGCTTTTGTTTACATAGTTATGGTCAGAGTTGATGGGATTTTTAAACTTCTGACTCCTCCGACGCTTCAGGTGAGGCGTGAGCTTACTACGTCACTCCTCATTTGGAGTGTTCAAATCACATCCGTGGACGTTTTGATCTAATCTTCCAATACAGGCCCACATTGCTCACATATTATGTATTAAGGTGTGTCCACTGCTACTTCCATCATTTTTTTTTAAGTCATAGCAAAGAGTGTTTACCTGGAACAAATGTTTGCGTGGCCTGTTGTCCTGAAGGTGAGACGCTCCCTGAACCCAACTGTTTTGTGTATCATTTGAACATACATGCACTCATGAGTAACCACCAGTGTTCCTGTTTTGAAAACAACACACCTCTCTTACTCTAACAGACGGTGTTGCCACATCAGGGTTTTTCACCTTTATCTGACAGACCGATCACCTCCGCTCATTATCTTATGTCACGTCCGAAAGACGGCGATGGTCACGCGTTGCCACCCCTCCATGGCCACGTCACGAGGGAGTGACAGGACTTTGATGAACTGTTTGTTGTCTTTCGGGACTCATGTCTGCTCACCTTTCTGAAGGACTTGATTCATTATTCATTTGTGTTCCTGTCAGGGGCTGAACAGTCTCTAACAGGAGAGTCCTGGGTTTAACTCCAGGGCTTCCTGTGCAGGTTTCATCCCATTTCGTCTCGACACATTCAGCTGTGATGGACTGAGGATTGTTTTCACCAAACACAAGTTTGTTAAACTCTTCCACTTATGAAACAGGTTAAACAACAAGGACTCAGACGGATGGGACAAAGTCAACACGTTTGTTTGTTTTCACCAACAATAATATCTTGCATCATCCTGTCTCTACTTAGTATGCATCCTACAAAAATGATCCCTCACCTCCGAACGGTGAAACGTCCAGCGTCCAGATGGTCCACCATGGCAGACTCATCCTCCTTGGAAGCTTTAAGTGCTAAAATTGGCTGTTAACAAACACAAATACTTGTGCATTTTCTCTTTTTGCTAAAAGTACAAGCACTTTTTATCCCAAATCATGAAAATTTAATCTACCAGGCCACCAAGGTCCTCAGTTAGAAATTACAGAGGTATTTGTTTAACAAATCGGTCCAGATTTCTTTCTATGAACTAATTAAGTCATGATATGAAATTTTATTAGGAGTTGCACATTATCTTATGGTTATAACTATAAATTAGATCCTCATTTTTTCCACGTGTGCTCCTCTCAAAATTTTGTGTTGCTTTTGTAAAGTGTTAATGGGAAGGAAATTTATGTGCAAGTTGTATCTGTTAGCTTATCTGCTAACTAGCTTAACACCTACAGTGGCCAAAAAACTTTAAGGATCACCTTAAAAATAAACTTAATTTATTTTTTTGTGTTATAAAATGGTAAAAGAAAGTCCCATTTGTATAAAACATAGGCCGTGTGGTATTGCTCTATTTTACTAAAAGTGGCATAGCCTACTTGATACTAAATTTTAAGCTAACTTTAGTTGCTCTATCCTGAACTGCTTTCTGAATTCCTTGGCTGAAATGAAAACACAATATTTGAAAATATAATTGAGCAAGCTAAGCAGTCAAAAAGATGCAAGAACAATGTGGTTTTTAATGTCTTTGTCTAGCCTACTTTATGAACCACTGACGATTAAGATTGCTAAGATTTTTGCTTGAATTTAGCTTTTTAGCACAACAACATTACTGTCCTCAAGTCCATATTTATGACCTGTTTACAGGTTTTAGAAAAGTCAGCTGTAAACAAGATGCTAATGCTACAAAGTTAATGTTAGTTTAGTTAGCTAGCCAGATAGCTACAGCTAATAAAAACTTGCTAGCACCTGTCTAAAACTCAGCTGGTAAACAGACAACAGGATGTTAGAAAGGACTTTAATGGTTTTATATTATCCTTGTTTGAAATCAAGGAACTATTGTTTAAATATAACTAAGAATTTGGAAGGTAAAAGTTTCCTGATATCTGTGTAAACTACATATACAAAAACATGAAAACTTGTTTAATGTAGCAACATGCAGCATTATATTTATTCTAAATTACATCCAGGAGGTTAATTGAAATACATTTGTTCACATGGAAAGCACGTTTGTTTAAATATGTTTGCTTGATTATGTTTTTCTGAGGTGGGGGGGTGACACAGCTAAAGGAGAAGCATCCCAAATAATCTGTTGTCTTTATCACACAACACACTATATGATAGCCTCATTTCAAGGCCCTTAAAGCTCTCATTTATGTCCAACATGCCTTGTTTTTATGGATTGTCGATGCTGAAATGCCCTTTAGACCCAACAAGGAGCCTCCTGGGACTCTCACAATCTGCTCCTGTCAAAGTTTAGTAAATACAGCCTGAATACAGATGTTGCTGCTCAGATACCTATCAGGAGGAAGGACAGTGGGCCCAGTGGACCAATCATGGCCGACAGAGGTCATGTTCTGCAGTGGCAGAGTAACTGAGCACATCATTGAGTGCTCAACTTGACCCTTGGTGAATTATCGTGAGGAGGTGGTCCGGTCCGTAGGGAGGCCCTACTCAGATCACTTACATCCCACGCTACCTGTGGTTCTCCAGAGACCGAAGTGTGGCTTCAGGTCATAGGTGTAACATCTTTGGGTGTTAATGTAACTATTGAGGGAGAGCTTCAAAGTGAAAACATCTTTTCCTCAGCTGAAGTCAATTTTGTGTCTTTTTTTTCTCATGCTAAATTCATAAAAAAAAAATTGAGCTGCTGTACATAAAGCTCTTTTCTTTTTTACCCCGTGTGAAGTGTTCCCATCATTCACTCAAGGCTTACTTAACCAGCAGAGTGGAGATGAAAGCTTGAGCATTCGAGTACCCCCAAGATCCTTTGATGCCTGACCATGAAGTATGTCTTAGAGCTTTTAGCATTCCTGACTCTGGAAATCAGTCAGAAAGATTTTTTTTTTTTTCCTCTGGGAGCAGGAGGTCCTCACGGTGAATGGTTTTCCTGAATTGAATGTATGTTGTTAGACTGTTGAACCGAAATGCACTGAGTCAGGTACTGCACAGCCACAGTCTGTCTAATCTTACCGTGCAACTGCTGGATATCTGTTGTGCAACTGCAAAACCGTTGTTGAGCGTTACGGGTGAAATAGATGCGAAGCCGCTTGTTTGTGATAATGTGCAGCGGTTGTGCATTGTTTGTTTCAGATACAGCGCAGAACCTCCTATCTTTTCTCTGCTATTTTCAGCACAGCTGTCTATTAGCTGAGAGCCTGTGAGCCAGTTTTTATGTGCTCAGCTTTTTGTCAACTCTGCAGAGATTTGGGTAATGGCTTCCGTGCGGCTTAAAGAACATCTCTGAGTGTGCAGACAGACTTCATCTCCTCTTCCTCAACAGGCTTTCCTCATCAAAAAGCCCGAGTCCCAAAGGCGGCTCTCCGCTGCCTTCACGGACCCTCCTGGTCTCAGCTGTTCAGGCTCTGGAGAGCATCAGGCCCACTCAGCTGTCTGTTCCCGTCCTGAGCCCCCCCTGCCCCACGGCACCCCCCTGCCCCTCTGCTAACCACCGGCAGTATAACCCCCACTAGATTTGACAGCATCTGTCAGTGTCACTCATTCAGCAGCTTTCTGATGTTTGACCTTTTGAGACGGGAATGTGCCAGAACTGTAAACGCTGTTTGTTTTATCATTATTCCTCCCCAGCTCATTCACTACGAGGGAATATTATTGATTGACACACCTTTAACTATCCTCCCTCACCGGCTCTGTGTACAGTATACGACGTGAATGAATGTGCAGCAACATTATATATAAGAGGGCATGAGGAGATAAATTACCTGCAGCATCACTTCTTATTGACCTTTCCCTGTGGATTGAAATCAGGAAACAGACAGAAGGAGCCAGAAGCTTCATGATGCTAGCACATAAGATCACGCCTTCCCCCTTTTTATTAGAGGCACTCAGTGATCCGCAGGCTCCATTCCCCACGCGGGGGGAAGTCGTTTGTCAAAGACGGATCCCCTCAGGAGCCCTGCTGGATTTAGAGGTTTCCTCTGCTGTTCACGGGGCACGTTTCCCAGAATTACACTCATTCATGATGAGTGAAAGCATCCAGAGGGAAAAAAGAGGTGCTTCTCGCCTCCATTCAGCAGCCCAGGCCCCTAATCTCTGCTGGGACGGCCCACAATGAGAAAGGAAGGTCGGCGCTCACATTGAGCACCGGCCTCTGCAATGAAGGCACAGCCACAATAGATAACATTTCATGGTGTAACGCGGGCTGCCTTATCTGTGCGCACCGCGAGAAACTTCAAAAAACACTTCAGATACCTTTGTGTTTTTTTTAAAAACTGCATTCCTTTGAAACACAGAAGTAACGACTGTGTGTTTATGATTAGTGCATGTGCCATTTTTGATTTATGAGGCTAATTTTCAGTTATACACATTTGTGTTACTTTTCAACATAAACTATACTAATGACAACATGTAGTAGCGTGTGTTTTGCCAGTAAGCGATGCTATTTACATAACATTGCACAAGTGTGTGTGTGTGGTTTCAAACAAAGACACACACACACTAACACACTTCAAAATCATGCCTGAGATACTCACTTAACCCCTGAGAGTTAAGTCCTTTTATTTTCAGGTTACTAAAGGTTATTACTATTATTACACTACACTTATTTTACTTTTCAGTGAAGCTCTACGAGTCTTCAAACCCAAGACTCAAGTTTTTTATGACTGAATTGTTCAATCAGATGAGAAACATCTAAATGTTTTGCATCATTTTTGACATGTTTATAAAACTTCACCTTGATATATTTTATATCTTTGTTTCCAATTCAAGGAGGGGATCCTGAATTTCAATTGCAAAGTTTTATTGAGGGTTTGAGATTGTAATAATTGACCCATTGGGAGTATTTTTTGTGAACTATAAGAAAAAACAGCTGGATTTTAATTTTCAAGACAGTGTGCACTTTTAGATGCTAAAGAGGTTTGACTAGAGACTCTCATGAAGGTTAGGGATTTCTTGATCATTTCCTGCAAAGTTTTTACAAAAAAAACCCCATGAATTATTTCACTAACTTAGTTTTTTATGGAAAAAATTAACGCCACCCTAAACCAAGTTATTTATTCTTCAGCTTTATTCTTCATCTTTGTTGCATTGCATGCTCTACTTGTAATTATTAACAATTAACACATCTTGGTTCAGAGTTAGAATAAAATGTTTTTGCATTAGATTGTGTAGTTAATCAGATGTAATAAAAATCACAGGATGTGGGGAAAGATATTTATCACTGCACAGAGACAATATGGTGAATCGTCTGTAAGTTAAAGAGCTGAGTGTTGCTTCAGACTGTGTTGATGTTCAGTAATATTGACAATATATCAACACCAAAGTGTATTTATGATTGACTTGCTGTTGCAGTATTATACATTAGTGTTGATCTGTTTGAAACAAACTGGATACTTACATTGAAAATAAATAAAGGCTTTGCTTTAGTTGTGAAAACCAGCTTTGCATTGAAGCAGCAACATAAACAAAGTGAAGTGTGTGTGTGTGTGTTGGTTTCATAATGAGGTGTTTTAAACAGGCTGGCTGGAGGCAGTCTGCAGGATATCTGGCCTGGAAAAACTTCACCTGGTGGCTCAGTGACCTGCTCATCACCTGGAAGAGCACCAGCGAGCCCGCTCCTCTCATTTACACTTCACACCTGCTGCCAAACACAAACAAGTACGTACAAAAACGTTCCCTCTGTCTCTTAACCAGTTCAGTCTGGTGCACCAGAACCAGTGGCCTAGATTTTTACCAAAACAACCAAACAAAGCCAGAGGACATTTTGGTAAATAGCAGTAGCCCTCAGAGCCGGTGGCGCTCTCCTTTTTCTGGTGTTGTTGCTAGGAGACAGTGGGTCTAAAATCTGGCTTGGATGAGGTGCACCTGCTTCGTGGGGTCTGGCACATTCGGTGTCTGCACATGGGAGGAAGAAGTGATCTGAGCTGGAGGAATCTTGGGGGAGTTTCTTTGCTTTCCATCCTGCGTCTCCTGATTAGATAATTGAGCTGAGTGAGATCTTCAGGGACAGGTGTGTGTTTGCGTGTGTGTGTGTGTGTGTGCAGGTGTTTTCTGCCTTTGTGTTCAAACTGTACAGCTAAACAAGCTTCCCTTCAAAACTCCAGAACGTCCTTCGTTTGTCTTTTGTGAGCGAGTAAACACAGCATGAGCTCGGAAGTCAATAAAGGACAAAAAGGACTTGAAAGTCGCCTCTGTGAAAGCAGTCAAACCCCATTAAACAGCTCATCTCTTTAAAAGTCAATAACTATAGAAAAGACTCAACTTTACTGTGTGAAAAATAGGTCAGTTGCATCATAATTCACTGACGTGGGATCAGAGCTGAGGTGATAAAAGTACAGACATTATGTGTGCGATTATATAAGTGGAGATTCGGCTTTGTGCTAATCTCCAGTTGCTTCACTGTCGACCAGTCAGCTGAGGTCTGACAGCTGCCTGCTGTGACCCTGAACGCTACTGTAACTGTACACGCCATTGTGTGTGATATAAAAAAAACTATATATGCATAACTGTAACACCTTTCCATCTAGTCACGATTCACTGTGAGTGGAAAATAGAGCTTTATTTGAGGAAAGCGAGGATGGAGTGAGACAAAGCTCTTCACAGCGTCACGTGAGGATGAAAATAGCACTTGAGCACGACTTTTATGGTGCTTCATTGGTTCCTCTGTGCTGCTATGTGTGTCAGCCTCCGTCTGTGTGGCTGCTGGGCTCCACTGTACTGTGCATGTGTCAGACTGGAGCGCCTCCAGCTCCAGTCTGGAAGATGATCAGCTGGGCGCGACAGGGTCCGGCAGGGGGACCGAAGCCAGCAGCCAATAAACACGTCCGTATCCACACGCTGACCTGCTGAGCTGCAGAGTGTTAATTGTGCTGTGGGTCATTAGGCTGAACACAGGCATATTTCAGACCTGGCCTCTTTGCAGGCTTTGACCTTCTGCTGGGCACCCTGGGTAAACTGGATGAGGGCGCCAGCACCGAACAGACTGCTGTGAGCTGCCAAGCCAGAAATCATCACTTTCTTCATAAATAATGTTAAAAGTTTCTATGAGTTGGGTTTCTTGCCGCTTTTGCATAGAATCTTTTCTGGGTTACGCTTATTTTGTTCTTTGTATTTCAAAAACATCCACCTGAGATGCAAGAAAAGTAAAAATCCTCCTCCTGCTGAAAAATCTTTTCTTCTTCCGACACCTGTGGTTTCATTGGTGTTACGGAAGAACTACGAGCTGTTAAAGCTCGGGTCGGTTCGGTTGCTTAAAAAACAAAACTTGTTCACTTTGCTCAGAAGGTGTAAGAAGCTAAAACACAGTTCATCCTAATACATGTATGCAGGCACATAACATTTACCATCAACACTGACTGCATGTAAACATAAAATGTGGTGAAATTTACCTTTAATCTGGCAAACTTAAGCCCAAATTACTTAACAATCACACATCAGTGTCTTAGAAAGCCTGTTATTTGGGATAGCATTCAAAAATGGCAGCAAAGCATTGAGCTGCTAAAGGAAAAGTTCAACCCCCTAAAAAAAAGTATGACAAATTCTCATATCTAAAGCATAATGCATCATTATATACTAATATGTTTTAAATCCCAATTGGACAATCTGTTATTGTTTTTTTCTGTCTATACAACACTGCAATTTCACTTTGGTCACAGTTCTTTAAAAGATCTGTTTTCAGTGAACTAAAGCTGCATTTGTGTGGATAAAAGGCAAAAATGCACGGAAAGTAATATGTTTTCATACATACCTTTGTCTGCATGGACAAAGTATTAGTTTGGACCTGATCTTAGTGTGGTTTGAAGTTCCTTGTTCACACTAAGTAGCACCATAAAAATAACATTTTTAGAGCTCAACAACAGTTTTCTTTCCAAATACTAACAACATGATTTCCCCTATTAATGTAACAGTCTACTCCTTCTGCAGTTGGCAGGAAAACTAATGTAGAAAATTGTTTAACCAAAAACTGCACCTTTTCTGACCTTGTCTCACTTCTGCACATGCAGGTTCTGTAAATCACTGTAATTGATCCCACAGATCGTTATGAGGCTCAGCGTTCAGTCTCTAAATGGTGTCTGTGTGTCTTCAATTTGAAGGAATTAACTCACTACTGTCCAATAAATCCGAGACTATTTGTTTGTTTTCGTTCTTCTTCGTTCACTAATCAGCCGGTTTGTTCAGTGGAGGAAGAATGTTTATGTTCGGAGCCAGTTTGTGTTTTCATTTTCGATTAAGAATTAAACTCTCTCTTCCCTCTGTTGCACTGACACTCGTCTCGTTGTTTGGAAAAAAATAAAATTCAGCAGCAGGAGAACAGAGATGCATGAACACATTAGTCAAGAGCACAAATGTTCTCACAAACTGTATCCCGATCTGTTGCCACACATTTTCCATGCAGCTAAAATATCGATGTGGATGCAGACGGATTTCCTTTTTTTTTTTTTCTCCCCAGAATTGTGGATTGAGGGCAAAGAAAGAAGGAAAAAAAAAAGGTTAATTTTATGACCCTTTTACCTTTCGGGGAATCCACCTCTGGAAGCCATTTCTGTGATTTACGTGCCCACTCAGGTCAATGGGCAGCTCCATTTAAGATGCTCAGTGAGGCAGATGGGAGGGGGGGAGAGTACAGTAAGTCTGCAGGGAGGGAAGGAATCATCCGCTCGGCTCGTTTGATGTGTCCGTCTGGAGCTGCTGGATGATACTTAAGGTGTGTTTGAT
Organism: Acanthurus leucopareius; assembly: GCA_029814765.1. Classification (NCBI taxonomy): domain Eukaryota; kingdom Metazoa; phylum Chordata; class Actinopteri; order Acanthuriformes; family Acanthuridae; genus Acanthurus; species Acanthurus leucopareius. The sequence goes on from JAQMCX010000032.1 coordinate 4,400,258, forward strand.
GGGTGGTGGTGCCTGCCAGCTATTTATTTCCCCAATTTTTGGGAACAACAACCTGCTGTTGGAGTATTTTTTTTTTTGTTGTTTTTTTGTTAATGTGTATTTGCTCAGTGGGGCCGAAGGGGTGCAGGGACAGAGTAATGTAAGAGACAGATAAAAGAGCCCAGAGCTTTAGACCTATTTCAGCTAATACCTCCACCTCTCCGGGGCTTTTCTCTGTAATGGGCCGGTGGTGGTGGTGGTGGTGAGTGAGTGTGTGTGTGTGTGTGTGTGTGGACGGGTTATAAAAATGGATTCTCTTGTCTAATGTGATGACACTGACACCGTTAACTTTCAATTATTATTTATCTGTTTTCATTTGCAAACACTCTCCTAAGTCCTGAAGCCCACCCACTCCGTCAGTTACAGGAATTAAGTTTTCTCGACTTGAAATGGACAACAGGTCGTTGTCTTTTAAAGCGTTTGGTTATCTGGTCTTAAAGTGGTTAGTGCAGTTACTCCGTAGCCTCCTGGGTTCAAATCCCATCTGATGGTTCCTGTGTAAAGCCTGCATGTCCTCTTGTTTGTGTGCATTCGCTTCACATGCTCCAGTCGACCTCGCCATTTGCAAAACGTATGTCGGGTTAATTCTCCCGTCGGTGCCCTTTGGTCCTTGTTTGCTGCACAGTGGCTGCCACTGCTCCGTGTGTTTAGCATGGGTTAAATGCAGAGAATTTATTTATGGGGGTTATTTAAAGAGAATTTATTGAAATCATTAAATAAAGGCAACATTCTGCAAAAAAAAATCAACAAAATTTGGTCAGGTTTAATGGGTTTAATGTTCTGTGCTGTTTTCAGCTGCTCCGACAACAAACTGAGACTTTGCAAGAAAAACAGAAAGTTAGAGCTTCAATTTTACAATAAATCTCCATCATCATTAAATTCTAATGCTGCAAATTGTTTCCTTGAACAAGTTATTTACGAGACCACAGCTGCAACACTGTGTCCAACTTTTAATGTGTAAATAAGAGGTTATTTATGAATGACAGAGGAATCCAAAATGTCTCCTTCTCCGTGCCAAGATAATTAAGGAGCCTTTTATAGAAACATTTCCTGCAACCTTCAGGTTATTAGGTAGTGAAGCACTGACTACGGAGTCCAAGTCAGCAATGCCATCAAGACTTTTTTGCAGGTTTAGCTGCTCTGGACCATTCTCATCCACCCAGTAAATCTTTCTTTTGGGATATTTTGCAGCTCAGTACAAGAGAATATAATCCTTTCTTTTCAAACCATTGGAGAAAGATCACAATAAACTTAAATATTTTGGAAACAATACTGTCTCTATCACCTCTGAGATACATTTTAACCTCTATTGTGTGCTCTGTTTAATAATATCAGGATGATAAAGTGGGTTTAAGCTGTTAAAATACAGTTCACGTCCAAGTAGAAATTACACTTGACACTTTCATTCATGGATTGAACCTCTGGGGTGAAACTGCGTAAATGACGGATCAGCAATGTCAGAAGACAACGTCTGTGTCTCTTTGTTGTCTGAGAGACACCGAGGAGGCTTGTTGCCGAGTGCCACTCCCACATCCTCTGCTCCCACTGTGGCACGAGCCTTTTAACCTTGGCTTCCTCCACACTAAACATTACTTCCATCAGACGGCGAGCAGCACCCTGGTGATTTGCATTGATGTCACAATCAATCTCCTTCTTCCAGCCAACAGGGACCTTTCACAGGGTAGCACGAGGATATCAAACGCCGAGCAGCTACCTCGAATCCCAACGTGCTGAGAGGCTCCTTGAGTCTGAACATCAGGTTTGGTTTTCGCAGATTTCCAGACGTTTGTTTCATCCTGCAGGAGAACCAAGTGGGACAAGGAGAAAACATGACGAGCACAAAAAGAGTCTGTAGCCATGCAAGTAAACACGGCGTTCTTTGAGAATATTGTGATGCTAATTCATGTTTCTCTCCTTTAAAGGCTGAGAAACTGCTTTTAAATATTCTGTTAAGCTTAAAAACATATTGTGTCTGAGCTTTAATCAGAGGTGTAACATCTGTAGATTAGGTAATTTTATTGTATAGCAGATTTTATACAAAAATACCTTTTTAAAGGTGCTTATAATTTGCATAAAGGATCTTAAATATAATCAGAAAATGGAATGATTAGCAAGATTAATAGTATAATTGTCCATAGGAACATAATATCCACGAGAATATCTATATTATAACATTAAATATTATACTCTCAGGTTCACTGACAAGCTTTTTTTCTGGAGCTTTCCACTGAATCTCTCAGCCTTCTTCAACAAACTGGCATTGGGCCTACAATAAATAGGAGCATGTCTTTTGTTCAATGTCATTTTCATTTTGTTTTGATTAAACACGTTTAGTTATGGAGGGATTGTGAGATGAAGGTGTGGTCAGGGTGAAACCAACTGCAGTTCTTTAAATGGCCACTTGAGGCTGTCTCCAAAAGTAAATCAGTTCCTGTGAAGCTCCATATTAAAATGACCACCTTTTACAATATATGATGCATATATGGAGCTTTATTTTATAAATATAAAACAAATCTACGTAAACTCCACCCTCTCATCCAAATATGGTCACTTCTGGCTCAAAAAACGGAGACTGTGGCAGCCATAATGCCACAGTCAAGACTTCAAAACGTTCCTCCAGAGATCAATGGGTGGCTCCGTCCACTATTTAGCACACTGTCTATGTTTAAGGGTAATGAGAGATTGTGGTTTTAGTGAATAAGAAGGCGAAGGTTGATTGTAGGTCTGCAAAAGGTTCTGCTGCATAAACTCAACCTTCTTACTGTCACACTCATGAGAAAGCAGCCGTAAACTCTTCAGAACGGACGCAGTTTCTGGGTAAACTCGGTCGGATAATGAGTGCTTTATAACTTTTGTCTCTTTTTTAAAAAGGGGGGGTCTTTGTTGTTGACTCCTCCTTGATCTTTTCACAGCCATCCAGTGACTCTCGGTCAATGACCTTTGACCCCATTCAAAAACAGTGACTAATTTCAGTGTGGTGTTACCAAACAGTCTGTGTGTTTAAATATAACTTACACTGGTATTTGAATCTTTAATGATCAACTGTGACGTCAGACTTTCTTTTAAATCTATACTGAATTTAGTGATGAATCAAAGAAGCTGCAGCAGCTTTTTTAATCACTTTTGTTAGTTTTTAAATTAACTTTTTAAATTAATTTTCTTCAAATTCTCCATCTACATTTTTCTAGGCTTCAAAGTGCTGCATAAAGTTTTTAATTTGTCTGGTTAAATAAAGATTGAAGAGGAAAAAAAAGAGTCTTGGACGAGACCCAAAACACTGTCAGCTCATCAGTTTCTATTAAAGATAGAATAAATTCTTGATTACGGTGGTCTATAAGAGGAACATCTCAGGTTTCCGCTCCATAGCAGGGTGTGTTACAGCTGCACATTCCCCTCCGAGGTTCGGGCTCGGAGCCAGAGGGAACGAACTCGGAGTTCAGGATTCATGTGTCCCCTCCTGCTCATCTCCTCACCTGCCAACCAGCTCCTCATTCCTCAGGTTCCACCGAGGTCAGTTCCTGGATCCAATGGAGGTCTTACTTCACTAAGTCAATAAAAGAGGAATGCTGGCGTGTACCGTGTCCTGCAGGTGTGAATCTAGTTCATGACCTTTGTCTGATGTTGTGGTTTCATCCACAGTGAGGAGAGAGAACCAACGTTCACACCTCCACCTGCTGAACTGTCATTTGTTAATACCACAACTCTGCACGAGTGCCACAGTTTATTTAACATCTGTCTGTGGCTTTAAGAAGGTCAGGTGAGAGATTGTGAGAGAGTAGAAGTGTCATCTCTGCTCAGGCTGATTTTCAGATGACCTCAGTGAATGAAATGCCACAGAAAACATATTTTAAATCCTTACTGCCCACAAAAAAAGCTACTGTAGCTGCTGTCGTGCTCCTTCCAAACATCAAGGCACGCTGCTATATTCAAGTACAAAAGTTCATTTAAAAACTTAATTACTCTGTTTTTTCAGGGTCAAACAACTGTCAGATATCCGTACATGTGGAGTACAAATTTTTCAGGAAACTTTAGGAAAAAAGGAAAATAAATTAATGAACTTTTTCATCCACTATTGTTGTGAGTTATTAAGAGGAATTTGCTCATCAAAGAACAACTCAGATGTCCTTAAAGTCCCTAAAGTCCCCGCGTATAAATTTAGGCCTCTCCACCTTCTTTAATTTAAACGGACTGTTGTCGACAACCTTATAAATGTTTGCATGTCCATGTAACTGATCACTTGCTAAACTCATGTCCTAAACAGCTATCGTCCAATCAGAGCTCAGTAACTGTGAAGCTCTGGGTTTCTCCACATGCTGAACCAGCGTGCAAGAGGCTTCAGTAAGACTGACACTGAAGGCAGCGTTACAGCGGCTCCTTCCTGCTCCTTACTGGATTTTATGAAGTTTACATTCCAACAGTTCCACCTTAAATAATTATCTACATGTCTACATTTACATGTCTTCTACATGGATGATCAAATTGTCAGGTTGCAGATGTTTTTTTTGCCTTGGACTTGTTGTTTAACCTCAGTGTTTTAGCACATTATCGCTCACATAGACATCAAGTACAAAAGCCCTTTTGTAATGTTCTACATTTAAAACTGATTCGTCCAAAACTTTAAATTGTAGACATTGTTTCCACTCACCAATAACAAGAAGCGCGGACAGTTAAACCTGAGAAATGTTAAGATAAGAAAAAATAAATTGGAGTTTTGCAGAAAAAACCTGAAAAGCTAAATTCCATCACAAAAATTTCCAAGTACTGTCAATTTCTTTTCAACCGGAGCTGTGAAGTTTAAACAATTGTGAAAATTTGCCTTTAACGCCGAACCCCATTATCTGATCTTTGTTTCCAGGAAACACATAACCACTGAATGTGAACTGACCTGTTTTCAGTCTTGTGTGTTATAGATGTTCTTGAGAAGCTTCTACCTGGAAAATGTGTTTTTCTGATCACTGTTTTTTTTAAAAGGACCAGAAGTGAAACGATCAGCTGTGAAAGTTTGAAAGTTTGTAGCTTCAGTTGTTTTATTCTGAAAGCAAATGGTTAAATAAGTTGAGAAAGACACAGTTCTGTAACTTCTCCCCTTTAATGTTTCACTCTGACTGAAACAAAGAGAAGCTACGATGTGAACTCGATGGAAGTTGGCCAGATGTTGGGATGTTTGGACCACCAGGATGCAGACCAGCAACACCTGGAGGACTTTCAGTATTTAGGCCAATTATCCCAGCAGGAAAGTCTAAGTGTCTAAGTGTCTGTGTGAGTTATTTTCTGCTTTACTTGATCATCCAAATTTAAACAGAGAGCAGAAATGGTTGTCAAATGTGGATCAAACTTATGGCTTTTTTATATTTTAGCTCATTAACTCCTGATTGCCTCTGTAACAAAAACACAAACATTTTGTGAAGTGGACTACAAGATTTTAATTGATCCCAGAAACAATCATGACAGAAGTTACCAAAATTTTGTAATTTGCTTTAAAAAACAAACAGTGACGAGATTTTACATTTCAAATATTTAAAAAATGGTTAAAAATTAGAGTAAGAGAACAAGTTTATGAAGAAAATTTAAGCAGTTTGTAAGATCCTTTTTAAAATCTCCATCAGGAAATCAGGAACGTCTGTATGTCTTAATTGAAATACAATGCTACAATACTGAGAAATTGGAAAAAAAAATACAGATTATGTCGAACGTGATAGAATACCAAGTGTGCACTTTATGCAAATATATTTTTAAATCAAATTAAATGAATAAAAAACAATTAATCCACATGTAAACTTATGCTTTGCTTTAGTTTAGGTGGTACAAATTAAAATTATTGAACGTTCTTATAGTCCATGGGCTAAAACTAAAACAAAAAAACCCCCTGAAAAATAAATGTACAGAAACTGTGCATTGGTCTGTTTCTTCCTGCCAGTCTGGAAACAAGATGCCAGCATGAATTTACAGCCATCTGCGAAAATTCAGCCCGTACCACCAGCCACAGGCAGACATCTCAGGGCTCCTCTGATAATAGGAGTTAATAAGCACAACAACCTAATTACACTTCATAATGGAGATGACTAGCATGTCTCAATAACACAGGGGGGGGTCTCCAATGAACAATGGGGTCCATGGCCAGCGGGTTGGAGACCTCCTGACTGTGACCCTGACACATTCACCCACATCAAATAACTGCAGACAAACATGCGGCCGTTGCTATACAGAAAGAAGCTTTTAGTGTTTTTTTTTTTAAACATCCAGAGGTCGGTCCTTGTGATGGTTTGTCTTTATTGACAAGAGGAAATGACCAGAGGCATCAGACCAGTTTTTTTTCTCTCTGTAACGAAGGCAGAGGTCAAGCAAAAGGTTTGCACTCTGGACTGATTAACAGAGCCAAGTTTTGATCTGACAGATCTTCCTCAAGCTTTGTCAAATTAACACCACAGAGCAGAACTAGTTTTATTTATTTAGACATGAAAGGCTTCACTCAAGTCGACTTTCTGACAAGATTTAATTATCAAATGTCATCTGTTATGAAAACCAAACACTTGTTCGTCTCTCCTGATTGAAATACTGTGTAAATGGAGATTTTGACAATATTTTGACGATAAAATCTCACATGAGGCAGCGACATCAACATTATATAACAAGCAGTCACACTGAGTCAGAAAGCAGCCTGCAACACAACAGCTTTGGCCTTTGAACAGCAACACACATCAGCTTCTTGCTAAAGTTTCCCTCTCATCGAACCCTCAAACTTTGACACGTCCTGTGCTGCACCTCAGCTTTTTTAATAAGCAATTGTGCAAACTTCACTTGGGAAAAATGCACGGCTAACGTCAGTTTTGCAGGCTAGAAAGCTAATTAGCTGCTCAGCTGCAGCACATTAAACAGCATGTAAACGTTCCCTACAAAAGTCACTTCGGTCCGGTTAAAAGCCGGTGTGGTCCTTCAGCTTTGTTTATGCTTGTGTTGCATCCTGTGCAAACGCACACGCTTCAAGTGTGCAGTGAGGCTTTTAAAGCTCAGTGCCTTCTCTATTGCAATATTCTCCAAAATACCAAAATTGGGACAAACAAAATGTTCCATTGAGAGGCAACAAGTCAGCAATTGTTACTGGAAGGACGTCATAGACCAAACATGACTGCGAGCTCTTTGATACAGATTTTTGTTGTTGTGTTTACGGCTCATAAAGAGAAAAGGATGAGAAGATTTTTCCTTTAAGGCCATTTGACTCTTTTACTCTTAATGAAGAGTCACACAGATGTTTGCATCTGGTCAGTCACGCATCATTCAAACTCATTTTAACAAAAATTCCTGCTCTTAAATAATTTAAATTGTATTTTCTTGTATTTTTGTATGTTTGATATGACAGCATTCTTTCCATATTTTTCTTGCTATGTAATTTCTATATTTATCATTTATTATCCTACTTTGTCCCATCAGTGAGAACCAGACTCTAAAATTTACTTTTAATCATGTAGATCACAACCACTGGTATGTTTTCATCTCTGTGGTGTTAACGTGACAAAAGTCTCTCTGAGATTAAATTAGTTAAATTTGTTGGAAATAATCGGTGTGCAGATCTTTTGTCTGACTCCCAGCTTCACTTTGGTTTTGATCCATCTCCTGTGAAAACTTTTCAAATGTTCTCACACTTCACTTTGTGTTTTTATGAATCAGGCCAGTTGGCGCAGAGTCTTGCTATTGTTAAAAGCTTTGGGGCAGTTACTGTGGAGGAAGTTTAACACAAGTTTTATAACATTGTTTTTTAGTCTTGGTAGCATACGCCAATCAACTTTCATCAGTTACTTAAAGATTTTTTTCTGTCTTAGAGCTTCAGATAAATAGATCGTTTGCATATAAGCTAAAAGTTTCTTTGGAAATGTTAGACTGAACCACTTTCTGATGAACTGTGTGATCGAAAAATCCTGCACGAGTCAGCGGTCCAAGCCTGCTGTCGTGTGCTGTGGCCGCTCTGCCTTCAGGCCAAGGTTAACAATGTGCCGTTTCATGTTGGGAACAAAAGAACCAAAATGAATCCTCCACAGTCCACATATGTTCCAGTTGTGGGAATACCGAGCCCTAAACCTGGTCATTAAAGCTGTCTCGTAATGAAACTCAAGCCTCACCTTAACTGAGGGACAGTCCCTGTAATAAAAAGCCATGCAGGACGTGCTCAGAAACATTCGAGTGTGTGTACATGTGCGATGGCGTTGTATTTTTATCTGAGGAGGAAAATATGTCAGGATTGCATCCTGGGAGGATGACTTGCATCCATGCATCTGTAAGTCATGTGTACTTGTGTGTGTTTCTTTCCCTGCAGCTACTTATTCTTCAACGTATCTGGTTTTCTTGACGTTTTTTTTTCTTTTCTTTTTCTCAGCTACTGTGTGGGTACAGAAAATTTCCTAACTAGCTGATTTATTGGGTTACACAAGCATCTTACAAACCCAAACCTCATGCGTTACCCCCCTTTTTTTCCTCAGGCTACTCTTTTCCGGCCTCTCATGCCCCTTATAGAAATATGCAGAAGGTTGTGGGGTCAGCAAATTCATTGCAGTGAAGGTGCTACAAGCGAGAGCGACTTGTTTGATCTCAGTATGGCGCTTGTCTCCAATAAATTAACCAGCAATCGAGGCTATTTAGTTTGGTTGGGGGCCATTTGTGCAGGCATCATTAACTGGCCAAATTCAGGTATTTATGGGGAAACGTGCGCCTTGTCCTTATTGAAGCTTTTTGTAGAGGGTAAATGTTCAGTGCAGGGGTCCTGCTTAAAATGGCTGTGACTCAGTACCCGGATGATGAACTTTCGGGGGTAAAAGTATAATTACTTTTTTAATGAACACATTGCAGAGGTGGTGTTTTTTCCACTTCAAAAGCCTCTTGTTTCTCATATAAATGAAAGGCACTTATTGCAAACAGAAGCCTCTGTGTTACGCTTGTCTCCATACATCAGTCACTTTGCAGTCAATAAAGGCCTCGAGTTGAACTGCTGTATCATAATTTAGTCCAGATGCTCAAAGACATAAGAGTTTTTCATTAAAAAAACATGATAATCCTGAAGGAAAACTGCAGAGCGTACATTGCACTTTGTACACTTTTAAACTGGTGCTGCAAACACCCACCACAGACCCACCACTTCCCTGCTAAACCTTAGACGACGCTTCCTCTCCGCTTTTACACCCTCTTATCTTACTTCTTAGATTGGTGAGCCAGGCCGGCCTGTTTCTGCCGTCAATGGATTTCACATGGTTTCCTCCAAGAGCCGCCGTGAAGTCATCCGCCAACACTCCATTACAGGTGGTCAGAGCGTCTGTCTGTTCGCCCACGTCACGGCAGCCTTCTGTCAGCTCGAGCAGAGGAGGTTTCCATGAGGAGGATGGCTCCGCTTTGAAGTATCATCATCTGGCCAGACTTCCTTCCTTGTTAACCATGTGTCTAAAGACAGAATATGAAAAAAAAACCCTGGTGTCATGTGGGTAGATTTATTTGTTTGTTTGCTGCTTTGTTTCATACATGTTTTCACTGCTCTTTTTAAGAAATTAAATACAAGAATAGTACTCTTTTTTAGCTGAAAGATTGGAAACTATCCTTCACTTTATATTAAGTCTCTGTCCTTTAATCCTGCCTCAAAACACATTTTATATCTGACTAATTTTGCAGGTTATATTTGTTTATCTTTTTAAAATGAATTTATAAAGAATAAAATGATTATTTTATGCCTTTTTGTCTATGTTATTGTTGTTTGTTACACCTTTGAATGCTAAGATTACATTTTATACCACTTTGATGCAGTTTTTAATTAGCTTGTTAGCATGCTCAAAATTAGCCTGTAGCATGCTAGTGACATTAGTACAGCAGTGTGTGCAGTATATATATGTTTCATTCTTATATCTTTCCTATTCTTCTTCATAAAAACAGCACAACATCAACACACAAGAGATAAAAAATATACTACTTCTACTAAAAGACTGCTAGCAGTGCTGGTCAGTGAACTATTACAGTTAGCAAGCTAACCACTAGCACACAAGCTAGCATCAGTCGGTCACAGCGGCCACCATCAGCATTTTGTTTTCAAGGACATTATTTTGTTTTTACAGAGTTATCGAAGTCGGGAAAAGGTCTCTGAGTTAATGAATCTCCTAGCTGAGTTGAAATGCTGATTAACTTGTTAGCTTAGCTTTGTTGCTAATGGGGAAAAAACATACACAAAACATGTAGCTGCTGCACGGACTCCGACAGTTTTCACTCTGACGGAGCTTAAATATATGAGAAAGGGAGGTAAAACACAGCTAATAAATAAAAGCTAAATAGCTTCTGCTTTTTTGTATTTCTGCTGGATGGATAGTTTGTCCTAAATTGAAATAGGAAAAGAGGGTCAGAATTCAGTAATCTCTAAGTAAAAAGATAATTTATCTCTATTACGACAAAGTAAAAGACTGTATTGAGCAGCACAATATTCCTCAGGACGTAAAGACGGCTTGTGATTGGTCAATGGTATCTGCAGGTGAAAAATCATTTAAGTTGAACTCAGTGTGGTAATTTTGCATGACTTTACTTCATCTCTGTGAGTGAATCCACAAATAATTCATTTTCACCGGGGTAAATACATGCATCACTGGATCTTTAAAGTGATGGTACAATAAAGTATTGAATGGTACATTAAATAGTATGAATGCTTATTGGTGCAACGGATGTAAACACTGCAGATGAAATAATGCATTAGCAAAGTACTTGGCCAAATGAAAACTAAATGGGATGGTACTTAATCATTAAAAAGTGTTTTATCGGCCTGTACAAACCCAACAAGCTTAGCCTGTCAGTCCGCACAAGGGGCTTAAAGCTTCTCCATACTTTGATCTATACAGTCTGGCTGCCTGTTGAGCATACCAGGGTCATTCACAGCTCAAGCCCTGTGGCCCCAAGGGATGTTTATCTTTCTATGCATCAAACTCCATATTTTCACAGCACCGACTGCGGCTGCTTGTCTGTTTCTGCCTGACTCGTCTCTCCTGCTCTGTGGGACCTACTTATGTTATAGCAGCAGTGCAAATGATTTACGGTGGTGAGGAAAGCCTGGGACTTAAACTGGACACCACGGGGACCGACACGTTTCCAGGAAGAATAATATGTGTGGCTGATGGTGTGAGAGGGTGAGGGGATGGCGCTTCGGATGAACATACATGACTCATGCCCATAAATACCCACAAACACTTGGATGTGTAGGCTATGCTATATCTGAAACCAGGTGTAAGATGTCTGCTTGTATGCAGCCCAAGCTTATCCTTGTGCATTTGTCACTGTGTGTGTGTGTGTGTTTGTGTGTATGTGTGTGATATGAACTGTAACATAAGCCGACGGTCCATCTACAGATTCGCTATCTAAAAATGGGGAGAAGCGAGCGACGTACAGTCGTACAGTTTCTTGGAAACAAGAGTTGCTGTGCAGTGTAGTTTGCTAAGTTAGGACACATCTGTCTGTGTTTACATGCATGCACACACACACACACGTACACGCATACACACACAGCTGAGATTTATGAAGCTGTTTTCTGGAATGTGGAGCTGACTCAACAATTCCCTCCACAACTCACATTGCAAGTTAAAAAAGACACAAAAGTGCCAAAGGGCCAAAACTCAATTTGTGTCATATGTTAGACTTAGGTTAAGTAGAGTCAAAGGTCTTTCAGGTTAAGTAGTTTACACGTGTTAGAGCATGGAAAAACATGGGAAAATCTACTAAAAACTGCTGTTTTCCACCTATAAATATCCAAATACATAACAATACATCTACATATAGAACTCAAAAGCTGTATTGTATTATTAATACACAATTTTGGCGACAGCATCAATAGAAACCTAAATATGGAGTCTGCTGCATCACATATCACATGGCAGATGACTGCCCTTATAAATAAGATCAGCGGCTCTTTTATGGCACCGATGGAAACTGAATATGACTAAAAAGTTTATGATTTATTGGAAACATGACATTAAGTTTTAAGTTGGCAGCTTTTGACTATGTAAGGTCAGAAATACTTTGAATACATGTCAGTCTTGCACTTCACACCAGGGGTTGGTGCTCTGGTCAAGAGGCCATCAGGGTGAGGCGCTGGGGCCAGGCGTGTAGGGTGATGGGAGAGCGATGTACACAGTATGTCCTGTCCTGGCCCCTCTCCTACAGCGAGGGCCGGCTTGCTGACAGCGAAATGACATCACCAGGGGGGCCCTTTGTCCCCCTTTTTGGGAGCGTTGAAATTTTGCACACAAAGGCTGCATGGCGCTCCTATCTCCAGATCTGAGTGGACGCAGCACTTTTGAAAATCCCTAACAAGATTAAACCATAGCGCAATCAGCTGTCAGTCCACACACACTAGCTGCTTCTCAGAACTCACATCTAAGCCCTGCTTTTTTTAAAAGTGGACACGCAAGGGCCGCAACCTATGTTGTAGTGGATGGGATGGAAGAAAGGCAGAGAGCAGTAACTACAGAAGCAAATATAACTGAGAAAAACGGATTGAACTTTTTTAGGATGGACAGCAAACTCTGGATAAGCCCATTTAGGCTAACATACTGCTCTGCCATTACACACCATGAAAAAACACTGTAGCATATCAGCACTTTATCTGTAATGTAGTTAAATTTTGATAAGTGATGAACCCAGTTTTTATCTAACACATTCAAATATATAACTTAGAGGTTGCTTAGTTGCATCAAATCTCCCTGAATTCCAATAAAGGTGCCAAGCTAGTTACTGTTAGCATACCTCTATTTTATCCGATGCCTATTTTGGTACAAATGATAGATTAATCTGTGGTTTAATACATTCAACTATGAAATTTAAGACTTAACTGTGAAAAATCACATGAACTGACTGAAAGTCAAGCTAGCAGTTAATTGCTACTATGCTAGTTTGCCCTAGCTAGAAGGAGTTCAGCTTCTAACAATGATTAAATTTAGCTGCTGTCATTTTGTTACACAGTATAACAAACTGGATTAACATTTCGAGTAATAAAAGTGGATATTTTTGCATAATGGATTTGTTACAGTGAAAAATTTCTTAACTTTTAAGTTTTAGCTTTAGCTAAAATTAGCACATCGCGGGCTAGTTTTGGTCTAGGGATAACGCCAACCCTGTTTGAGTTGTAGTTGTCTGTATGTTTGTGACAATTTCATGTCATATGATTATAGATCTATAGCACAATAATTTTTATATGTTGAAAATACTTTATATATAAAAATAAAAACATTTTTTTAGTTAGTTGCTACATTTTGGTTTTAAACATTTGACAACAACTTGTGATCTTTTGGCCTAAGAAATGAAAGAATAATTAAATTGTTAATGTCCTTGTAATAAATTTTAGCCGTCTTCTAAGAACATATCTGTCTGTGTTTGTGTTGGCTGTACATTCTCACTGCCTGCAGGACCTCCAGGTGCATATCCATCATGTTACATCACTGCATCCTTGAGTCCTGTTGACTACAAGTAAATCAAGGCCATACAAGATAGTTGCTCCATCCTCTTTAATTTCAAAGAGATGTCTTTTGCTGTGCTGGTACACTTAACCCTTGTGCTAATCTTCAGAGACAGATGAGTAGCTCTTGTTGCTCCTGTTGTCCAGATGTGCACCTATAGGAGGCCTATCTCAGTGTTTTCTCAGAATGCATCATAACTCAGAAACGACAGGCACACATGATGTGAATAAAATCCAGCGTTGTGAGAGATACGTCCTCTGCATGACAGTCAGGATTTTCTTCTGGGATAACACATTGTCATTTTGTCAGCCTGCAAACAGCTAAAAACTATGAGGCAGGTCCTCTCGGATAAAGCTCATGTTGTCATGATGTGAATCTCCAGTTTACAGGCATTTACTTCTTAGTACGCCGCGTGTCATGAATCAGTGGTTTGACTTTCAACAAAAGACCTAAAAATAGAACAGAGACGGTATAAATCTGTTGGAGTCTGGTCAGGGATATAAAGTAGAAGACAAACTCCAAGTGTTTCACCTGGTTGCCATGACAATCCATCCTTTTAAGTTACCTATGGGGACAATAGCATTCTGCTAGCTGTTTAATGGGACTTTAGTTGATATTTTAGATGCAAAAACATACTTCTCGTGCTCCCCTGCTGTTGTTAACTATAGTATCTTTCTCTAAAGAGTTTTAACTCTGCATACAGTTCAAGTCAATTGTGAATCATTTTGACATTTAATAGCAGTAAAAACCTTCCATAACACCATCCTTATGTCTTGGGTTGTGTGATACGAGATGTTTTTTAAGGACAAAGAAATAAAACTTAAAAAATATATACTCCCTTCTCTCTGGAACATAAAGTAGAGATTATACACCTATTTATTAATATAATTTAGTTTATTTTTAAACATACTGACCATATCTACGGCTTAAAATTTGGCAGTCACTTGTTATTGAGTAAATTCTGGGGTCATACTTTAAATGTTTGGGGGAAAAAAACAGGATTTTAGAGTTATATAATAACCTACAGCTATCTGCTTTAAGGGGAAGCTGATTACCTCAATTGCTGTTCAATGCTCATTTGTTTCCAGGCGACTTGCTTTGTGTTTGTGCTCTGACCGTAAACACTGAACATCTGATGACATATGCCTGCTTATATTAATGTATATATTTGAAAAAACAAAAAAAATGTCAAAAAATAACATGATATGCAGGATAATCAGAGATAATCAGAGAGAGAGAGTTTTAAGACAATTAAGAAAATTTTCTTCGAGGATGCATAAAAAGTGGTGAATAAAAATGAAACAAGATCTAATAAGCGTGTTGGTTTGCTTAATTTTAGATTTATCACAATATAGTTGATGCAGATATGGCTTAAAAAAATACAAAGTGAACCCCAAGAATCTATAAAGACAGATGAAAATAACACTGAATGAGAAATTGTATCATTTCCCAGGAGCTAGTGAAACAAAGCTATGATGTCACGATGGCTCTCTGTATTTACTCCATCTTAATCAAATGATCTCTTACAGTTAATGACTTAAAAATTGAACAATGAGTCAAAGTTAATGGAGTCTCCCCTTTAAATGTGGACCTGAGACATTTAGGAGGAGATGAGCTGACATGAAGACCTTAACGAGGCCGCCGAAACAATGGGAGCACAAATAGGTCAGCTAATGAAGATGAAGGGCTGCCTTTATTAGCGCGGGTCTATTCTTTACAAGCAAAAGCGTGTCACTTGGTATTTAACTTAGCGTGTAAGTAAATAAGTCATGTGACACGTCTGGCATTGTGAAGCTTACACCAGTCTTTTGCATAATTGCTGAGCATCGATCATTGAGAAAATCAACACTGAATCTTAACTGGTGTCACATTTTTCAAAGCTAACGTTTTCCGAGGAAATAGTCGCTGCTGTAATGGAAAAGGCCTCTGGCTCCGGCGTCTCTAGTCAAGGGTTTAACCTCTAAAGTCTGGAGGTTAAAAGCACAGGGTCGGGATCTAATCTGGGTCTTTGCATAATCATGAAGGAAATGAACACGGAACAATTTGCTGTGAAGAATTTCTTTCATTTATACTTTTTCGGCAGGCAAATGTGGCTAGAAAACTGCACAATTTCAGTCTCTTTAGCAGCAACAAAGAAACTATTAAATATTCTAAACCAGAGCTCATCCTTTTCTCATCTTTTAAAATATGTACCTACAAAAAACTCAAAAGATTTTGAGTTTTGTTGTTTAATTTCTCCTGAGTCATTGATGCTCCACTAAAAATTAAGATGACAACAGAACTGCTGGATGCACATCCGTCAATTAACTGCAAACAAGCAATCAAAGGCTGATAAAAGTATGGATGACCTCTCCACCCTCCTGACCCCGACACAGCCGTCTGCAGATTCAGCCCAGTGGGTCAGACTGGTGTCAAGCCCTGAGGTTCAAAGGTGAGATTAGGACCAGTGCCATCCTGGAAATTAGACCAAACTAATTGTCCATCAGTCCACTTTAATTATAGCTGAATCAAAAGCAGGGCCAGTTCACCCATCCCAGGGCCATGACACCAGCAATGGGCGGGGGGTTTGGGGTTATTATGGATGGAAAATTAAATTATGCATGCTGCAGTGCACTGGACACAAAAGCAAATTCCCAATTTAATTAACAAACAAAGACCCTTAAACAAGAAGCATGCACTGTAGTCGCTTTATAACAGATACAGTGCAATGTTTCAAAAACAGGCTTCTCCTTTAGGGGCCTGTTAATGTTTTTGAATCATTTTGTTGGGAGAAAAGAAAAATATGGAATTAATTTATGCTGAAAATGGATCAGTCTATCAGTTTTTACCTATAACTTTAAGTTAACATTTGTTTTTATGCAGCAAATTTACTCTAACACACTGTACATTAAACCTTTCATTACCATATCCATGTATTTTCAGATTATACTTAATCTTTTATCATCTTAACAGATTTACTGCCAGGTTTATATCAATCAATATGGCTTTAACATAAGCCATGTTTATCATTCAGTTCCATCCCAGAGGTGAGAACTCACTCTTGTTTAATTGCTCATTGCCCCAGCTAAATCCCAGGGTCTGTATGGGAATTGTGATTAGCATATTTACATTAGCATATTAGCATGCTTACTGCTAGCTGGCAGCCCAGACTATCCCCCTGTTACTACAGCCTGTTTAACTCTGTCAGCAGCAGGGATCTCCATCTGCAGACAGCGAGCGCTCCCTTGGTGAAAGGTTTAGTGTGCTCGCTTTGATCAGATAAATCCTCATGCCAGTGGTTGCGCCACACTTTTTGCTATCTCTGCTGCATTTCCAACCATTTCTGGAAGATAAAGCCATTCGGTTTTACACTTCCGCTAACCCGGGCTGTAAATTTAGAAATGTTCTGGCATCTTGTCCTTATTTCAGTGCAGAAGAGGCAACAGCATGTAAGGCACTTCACCTCAAAGATGGCCTGAGAGCACTTCAGTCTCCAGTGCTCTTTTCAAAGTGCCACCACATGAAGGACTTGAGGAGTGTGCAGAACTGACTTGGACATGTATGGAGCTTGTTCTTGGCTGTTTTGTTGACCCTGATTCATGCATATGCACAAGCGCTGTATGCTCTAAATGTGTTGTGCTGGTGGTCACATTCCTTTTTCAATGCTCAAAGTTTGCCGCCCAAGATTTGAGCCACGTGCGGCTTTGGAGAACTGCTATAGAATATCATCCTGCAAGCAATTCCTCGGAGTATGGAATGCCTATTTTTGGCCGGACTGCTGCATATTTCTGCATGGAAAAAAAAAAAGTCCAACCTTCCTGACAGCACCGTTGAGCAGTCACAGCCAGCTGTGAATTGTTTCTTTTAAGGACTCTTACTGTAAAACATGTTGCAGCCTTCCTTAAATCAAGCTATTTGCGGCTACAAAATTATAGTCTAGACATGCTGCTGTTTTTCAGCATGAATCTGGAGTTACATCTGAGTCTACAGATCACATATACAGACCCTCTGCAGTAAAAACATGAAGTCTGGAACTTTTCACACGTTCATTTCAGGGAAAACTCCACTTGCTGTAAATAGGAATGACTTTAGAGGCCGTTTGTCAGTAATGTGATTGATTTTTATTTATTAATAAGCACTAAAGAATTGAAATTATATATACTTGATTGAGTTTTATTTTAATTTTCAAGAGTTATATAAGAAGATCGACACCCTTTCTTATCTATAATCTACAGTAGCTCAGCTTGGCCCAAACACCAAACGCTGGGGAAACAGCTCTGTTCAAAAATAAATAGAAAATCAAGGTATGTGCACCCTTTTTTTTAAAAGAAAGACTCTTTCTTTAATGGATTGTTCATGAGTTTGAGTACAATGCATCCACTTCATACTCATTAAGCACAAACACCTTTAAGTCAGCAGCTACAGCGATGATTTTGACTTAATAAAAGGTCTAAATAACATCCTCTTAAATCAGTTTTGGACCTCAGAGCTTCTAAAAACTCCTTTGGCATGGTATAGAGTAGATAATGACTGACATTTAATTTTTGGGTGACCTGTTCCTTTAAAAAACAAGGTATAATGCTGTAATTGATGTGCTTAAAGGTGGGGGTAAGCAGATTTTTACTTTTAGACAAGCTAGGCAGACTTTTCTTCTGTTTCCAGTCTTTATGCTAAGCTAAGCTAACTATCATCTGGCTTCATTACTTAAGCATTTTAAATCAGTGATGTCAACCATGTCTGTATTTATACGCCAATAAGCTAAGCAGCCAACCGTCTCAAAGTAATAAGCAATTCAAGTAGCATGCTTTCATAACTCACTCGAAAGGTCACTAATTGAGAGGCACACGAACAGTTTATCACTTTGTCGTGTTCATCACTGTTTTCTGACAACCTTGCTCCTACCTGTGATGTGCATATAATATGCACCTGTTGAAGTGATTTTAAAACTTGAATAATTTGCATTTGTATCGTACCATCCAACTGCGACTCATTACACTCAGGCTGCCGTAACAACACATGGAGAAAAAAATGTGATGTGCTGAAAACCTTGTAGTGTAAAATGCAAAACCGCTCAGGGGCTAAAAAAGGTGAGTTTTCAGTTTGATAACCAAGAAGCTATAAGAGGGTCTTCGACAGATATCACTAACACAGTTTAAAAAACAGGAAAATCATTAAAACTGGCATTTCCAAAAAACTAGGATTTCCCAGGGCGTTTTTGCAAAACAGTCAAGTGTGTGGGAGTGTGGAAGAAAAAAAATAAGGCAGGAAAGAGTCTTATTTTTGACATCACAGCTGCAGGATCAGGTCCAAGTAAAGACGGAGGGAGGGATGTGAAGTTTTTTAGGAAGAA
This sequence comes from Acanthurus leucopareius, assembly GCA_029814765.1. Classification (NCBI taxonomy): domain Eukaryota; kingdom Metazoa; phylum Chordata; class Actinopteri; order Acanthuriformes; family Acanthuridae; genus Acanthurus; species Acanthurus leucopareius. The sequence continues at coordinate 4,419,086 of JAQMCX010000032.1, forward strand.
AATTAGATTTCGATTCACAGTGGAGGAGTGGGAGGATTGTCCGTTGCTTAATGGAAACGAATACGCTTGAACAGAAACATGCGAAGAACCCTGTTTAAAATATGTGAAAGATCAAAACATGTCATCAAAACACTCCGGTTCAGATCCTGATTTTAGGCTTTCGCCACAGATGTTGCATCTGTGAAAAAGCATGTGTTTAATGGCTGGCAATTACATGTGAAAAATAAAAACTCTGCTCTCATAAAAAGGACTAAACAACCGCCCCAAGAGAGCTGGTGAGCAGTTAGTACAGAATGTCAAGGATAAATGAGCAACGTAAGACACCAAAATAAATCAGCCTCAGCAGGGATTATAGGTTTATTTATGGAGGAATGATGGTGAGATATAGATATTGTGATAAACATAATCAGCCGGCTTAAATCGTACATGCAGTCCTACAGCTGACTGTAATGGACGGATCATCATAAACATCTCTGATCGTGTTCGGCCTTTAGAAAAGTTGGACAAAGTTGAATTGATACCAATCAGACGCATATCCATAGTCCTGAACGCCGAGCCATGAACTCCTCTGACCACATCCTGTTGTACACTCAATGCAAAAGGGAAAGTCCATCAATCAAAGTGTCCTTTAGGGGGTTATGAAAGGCTTGATGTTACGCAAACAGTAATTTGACTCGTCCTATACCTCTGAAGGGGCCCAGGCGTTGTCACGTTGTCCCTGAGGTTCACAGAGGGGGTCTGTGCAGGCCCGACCGGGATTCCTACATCAATCTGGAAGTGTCTCTTGGTTCGGAGAAGAGAGGCCTAATGGGAGAAAATGTACCACCTCATCACCACCTCCCAGGGCTGCCATAATGGAGCATCCATGGTCATTAATGGGGCGTACCTCCCACCTCAAGAGTCTCTATTCAGTCTCTGTCATCATTCACGGCCATCACTTCCTCAGAATTTAATGGTTTTGGAGGTCCCTTTTATCCCATTGTCTCTACGCCTCTGTGTCCCTTCCCCATTTAGGAGCCCAAACTAGAGGACGGGCCTGTTAGTTGGGCGTTGGGGCTGACCTCTGCACCCCTTCACTGGAGACTCCTTCGGCTTTGTTTTGGGCCTCTGTCCTCCTTGCCAAGGCAAATCAGACCCCAGGCGAGTCATGGAGAGAGGGAGCCACTGGGGGTCTCATTGTCTTCCCATTCACATCATAGACAAGTGGCCCAGAGTGGACATCAGACGCTCCCTATAGCCACACACACTGAGGGGACAATGTCCACACAAAGTGACAGCTCCTATTGGGAGAGGAATGCATGTGAATCAAGAAGGTTCAAAGAAGCACGCCAGCAAACCAACGACATGGGAATATTTGATTGCCAAGCGCTATTTCTCCCTCTTCCATCATCTTCATGCAACAAAGAGGAAGATTACAGTCAAAACTATTTATTGTAATGTAAAGTTCATCATATAGCATACTTAATGCATTAGGAGAGTAGCGGTGAAGCTTGAACGTAGCCGCTACTCTCCACCTGCTTTGTTCGTAAAAAATGCCTCAGGAAATCACCAGAGATCCACCAGCACTGACCATCACAGGCTGATTCTACATTTTGTGCTTTAGGGGGCAGAAGAGAACCAGAGGAAAAGATTGGCTGGACCGCACAGGCAGGGCCGAGGGGTCAGAGCGAGCCTGCGGCTGGGGGGTAAGATTAGGAGGCAGCTGAGAGAGGGCACGCGGCCGTCCTCCAGTACACATTCCCGCCATGGCCTGAGGCCAGGAGCTGGGGATTAATGCAGACTAAAGAGAAGGGCTGGCGTTGGCAAGTCACCGGCAATCATTTCCATGCATGTTCTACTCTGATGACAATGTGCATTTGAATGCATGCAAATCAGGGTGCAAGGATTAATTTAGAGGACTGTGACGAAACTCATGCTTCGCTCATTTAATCATAGAGTCATTCAATTACCCGACTGGACACTTGGCAGGTTTTGCACATTTGCAGATTCATGTAAAATATTGGGTGTATTATGCTATTGTGTGTTATAAATGACTGAATTTTCTCTGTTGGCTCTTCCTACAGTGTGTCTTAGCAGCACATCCTCCTGCTCTTATACTGTACATCTTCCTATCTCTCATTTTCTCATCTATTCTTAAGGGGTCATGTGGTGAGATTAGAGCACCAAAACCTCCTGTAGATCCACTGACCACCAATTCACAGGCTCATTACAGGACATATTGCTGTTTTGTTAGCCCTGTGAAAGGCAGCTTAAGAGGTTCATCCTTGGTGTTACCTGCTGAGAGTTCGCTGAAGCTGGATTGCAGTCTGTACTGTAATAGTCTTTCCAGTGTCTGGAAGCGGCGCCTTCAATTTAAGTGTAATCACATCTGCAGACCGGGGAACCGGAAATCCATGTTGGAGTGCCAGGTAAGTGGGAACTGGGTCTTTTTCAGACTACTTCCTATTATCTACTGTTTGACGCCAAACAAAGGGAATGAAAGAGAGCTGCAAAGGCTTAAAGAAGTCCTGAATTAATCACCACACTTGTTCCTTTTTCCTGAAATCTCTTTATTATATAAAGATGTGTCTACATTGAAAAACGTTCACGTTTTTATAGTGAGATGAGATGAGAATTTAGATTAAACTACACATCCTAGTTAGTCTTTGACCAGATGTCAGTGGATACAGATGTTACAAGATGAAGAAGATATTGTGGAAATTTGAATAGTTTTATAGGTAGTGCTGATTAACCCGATCACCTGCTGGTCTGAAAATGAAAAACGAAAAACGAAAAAACGTACGTGTTCTGCGTCAGCTGTTTTCTTTGTGCTATGTTCAAGTGCAACCTCTTGGCTGAGAAACAGGTAACATAAGTTAATGCATAGTCAGTCTTTTTTGCTGCTAGCTGCTTGATGTCTAAAAGGCCTTTAATGCTGTTTGTTATCTGCCTCAAAATGGAAAAATGTAGCTGACTTTCGCAAATTTTTGTAGAGATATGGTGTCTCCACCTACCTACACTTGTTTTTTGCAAAAAAAGGGAAAAAAACAGACAGAACAAAGTTAAAGATGAGTTTGACTGATGGCATTTTGGTTCAGATATTGTGATAATATCTTGAATCTTATCTTGGATCTTCGAAAATTGTGCAGCGGAGATCAGATATGATGATAGCAGTGGTGCATGTTTAATCTTGTATCTAACGTAATTGTGAGGGCAGATAAAGAACCATCGTGTAAATGCGACGCTGAGCAAAAGGACAATATTGTGATGATCAGGGTTTTCCCTTTACATATTTTCCCTCACAGGTTTTTGTGGCTTGAGGAGGATCAATCGAACACAAAACATCACTGAACTCAGCCCCCCCCCCGCTCGCCTCTCTGCCTCTTCACTGTTGCCACGTCTACGTCATGGAATGTATGATGTCATCGCCAGAGCACACACAGAGCACATGCTCTCACCTGGTTTCCGCAGCAACCAAACCACAGCTGTTTCCTTCCCTGCTCATGTCGCAAGATGTTCAGTGAAAGGCCTCACGCATACCCAGAAAAAACACGGGAAAATGAGAGAGAGCGGTGCGTCGGTAACGTGTGAGCGCGCTGTGATGGACAACAATAGCTTTTTCTCTGGTTTTTGTCTTTTTTTGTGACTCACAGCAGCTAAATGCTCTGAGGCTTCACATGCACGTTTCACTAACAGCTTTCTAATACATCAAAGACTTATTTTGTGGCCCTTTTTTTTTTGGCTGCACTTGCACACTTGAAACTCCGAACAAAAACACAAACACACACACACACAAAACACTAAAATGCATTCAAATATGAAGATCTAATGAGCTGCATCTTTCAGGTAGAGCTCCAAATTATTCAGAGAGCATCAAATTCATAAAGGATGATGATTAAAATGTTTTTCAGTGGCTCAAATTTCTTTACCAAAGCTGAATTTAGAGATTCTGGGCCTGAAATGTTGCTTTTTTTGGATAAAAAGTTGTTTTATGTCTCATTTTGGAAGAGAAAAAATTTCAGAAACAGCTGGGCTTACAGCCATGCTGCTACACTCTTTGATTATTGCCAGACACACTTCTTAATAACCAACTATAATTGACGATAATTGACTCTTTTTATGACTTTTTGATTATGGATGTTGCCAAAATCATGGCAAGGAAGCAAAAGAGGCTCCTTTAAACTGTAGATGTTAAAATATATCTTACCCTCTAATTTCATATTAGCAATCTTTCATGTGTCTGTGATGACACATGAAAATAAATAGATGAATAAATACACAATTAAATGAAGAAATATTACCACAACCTACAACACTGGAGCCAAAACCTAATACTCAATATAAAAGCAGTCATTAATTATTATCCTGGCAAACTATTTCCACACTTATTGTTTAAAATTGAAACCAAAATTAAAAGTTTCTTACAGCTGCAAAAAAAACTTCTTTCCCAAAATAAATATCCTCATTTGTTTTAATAGAAACTGGAGGGTGTTTTGAGAATTTGAAGGAATAAAAAACATTTTGGTAAACGGATTTTTTTGCTTTTTTGCTAGCGCCCTGCAGCATGTTAGCTTAACTTAGTTTAGAAAAAGAGTCCTGAATGTAAACTGTGTGAAGTTTTATCACTTCCTGTCTGGATTAAATGGTCAATATCTACGATTCATCAATAAGTGGGATTTGGAGGTGATGGTAGAAACATTTTGTAACCTTTGAACATGCCAGGCAGGCTGTTTCCGAGAGAGTTCAAGATCAATCACTTTATTCAACTCTTTTGTTTTCCAAAATTCAATTCCTTTATTTTACTTTTTTCAAGTGCAGCACAAAGAAATCCCTCTGAATTCACTGTGTAAATATGAACAGCAGCTGCAGAGAGCGGCTCAATTATGTGTTTGTGTTTTTTTTTTTTCTGTTTCTGCTGGTAGGCTGCATAAGGGCTTCATTTTCAGAGAGTGTGATTGTATGTGTGTGTGTGTGTGTGTGTGTGTGTGTGGGACGTTCGCCCCCCGTACGTCCGGTGCCTGCAGGCGGGATAAAGAGGCTGCATGGACTCTGTGTTTAACAATTAGACAATCGGACAAAAGCCAACAGTTCAGTTGACTTTGGCCGACTCTCTTGTGCACATTGTGTACAGACACAAACACCGAAAGAAATACTGTACAGCTCGCCGCCACTTAAAAAGGCTCCGACTGACAAACAGCTGGCAATGGCGGTTAATCAACAACCTTCTTCTTTCTCTGGCGGTTGACAGACCACCACGGTTTCGACTTCTAATAACACAGGCGCGCTTTATCCGGGCACGCTCACACCACACCAGCGCGCGGCAACTCGCTTCAACCCGGCCTGTTCGGTGCAGCGCCAGGCCTTATGTGTAACTGGCATGACTGGTTATCTCCATGGCAACGGGAATGTTGGCCCCAGTGAGTGCCAAGAGAGCAGCTGGTAGGTAGTGGCGGATTAGTCTCCAAACAGATTTACAGCCAGTCAAGTACTGCATGCCCTTTGAACAGAGGAAGAAATTATAAAGAAGCCATTAGAGTGAAAGAAAACAAAGGAGGGATTGTGAGTACGACCGAGCGGGCGAGCGAGCGAGCGAGTCCGCTGACCGAGAGGATCAGAAAATCCTTTTCCTGGTTCGATCTGCCGGCTCGCTGGAGGTGTTGGAGACGAGCGAGGAGCTTGTAACTCGAAAGCAAATGATCAGAGAGAAATTGGTGGAATAATGCTGTTATTCAGCTCTTGTACGAGTGGATTTCAAACTAATTGATTTTGTAAAAAAAACATTTAAGAGGTAATTTCTTACACGTAAATTGGCTTTTACATGCAGGTTTTTTAAAATGTTGTTTAATCCACCGTTTGACTCCTTTTCCATTGCCAGTAGGCAAGTATGCCTCTTTTTTTTCTACTGTGTCACATTTGACGTCATGAACATGATAAATATCAGGGAGTAGAAGAAAGCAGCACTGAGGCCAGTGATTTTTAAAATTTTCTTTTACTTTAATCTTTCTTTTAAACTCGTGTTCCAGCGCTGATTTAAAAGAGACAGATGGAGTTTGTGGCTGAGAGTCGAGGAAAGTTACCAATGAAGGAGACAAGCCAACAATGCCTCCATGAGAGCTACATTTAATTTAGTTATGATGTCTTAGAAAAGGGGGGAAAAATCCACCTGAGTGTCATGCATCAACAAACACGTGACCACTGCAGAGTCATTTAACCAGGGAATGAATGAAATGAAATGATATATAAAAGTTAGATCAAGATTAAGATCGCCTGCAGTCAGAGTCTTGATTTTCACAACTGTGATGTCAAATTTTGAGACAATAAATGTGAGAGTCATGATTTTTATCTCCATGTATCTGATCTTGATGCGAAGACAAACAACGTTTGCTGATGAAGGCCATGTGGTTTGACTGAAAGCTGCAGAACAGCTGCAAGATGGTGAGATTGTTTTCTTAGTTGCTGTTTCCAGGTTGAAGAAAGAACTTTGAGCCACAGCTTTCAGCCGCGTCACAACAAAAAACATGCTCACACGAGTGCTTAAAATTCCTACATTTCATATGTACCACATCAATGTGATGTGACTCTGATTAAATGAAGGTTTACAGGTGCAATTTGGTGATTCAGCTGAAAAGCAGGAGACCGGAGTGTGACACTACGTCGAGCAAACCGTCAGGACATTTCAAAGCTTTTTTTGCAACCGAAAGCCGTTTTTTTTAAAGAGCGAATGTCCAAGCTCCAAACTGTGTTTCTAGGAACAAAACCAGGCCAATATGTAATCTTTTCCAAACCCTAACCAAGTCATTTTGTGCCAAAACTAGAACACAACCACAGAAATGTAAAGCCCGTCTGACTGGCAGCTGCTGTCCATCATGTATAAGACTGATCAGTGTTCTTGTACATGACTTTAGTCATTAACATGAAAAACAACAGCAGCAGGCTGATAATGAGAGAGTCCCACTGATCAGATGTGATGATTAAAAATATTTATTAAGGCTTTTTGGAAAGGGACTATGTACTGTTTTGTGCCAGTTATTTATCCGAAATGAAATTGACCGTAGAGGAGCATAAAATTTACATATTTTTTAATGTTTTTGAGAGACTCAAACACATCTGTTGTCATATTTCAGCTTTCTTTCTATCTTACCTTGCTGTCAATTAGTCAAATTAGTTGGTAAAACTGATTTTTACTGATGTCTCTTGTCTTGTTTTGCGATTTAAAGCGTTAAGGTAAGAGAATTATGCATCATTAAGATTGTTTTTTATTCAAATCACTACCACACCTTAAAAACAAGGTGATCAAATCTGCTTTTTCCTTCAGCCACAACATGCATACAAGTACTAGAAATGGTTGTAGTTAAAGTGGTTACACGAGTTACATTTCCATGCTAAATGTGCACAGAAATTGACACCATTACATGAAATTTCTCTATAAAATCCAACGACATGCTCAAGACTGATGTCAAGCTGAGGTCTTTGCAGCTGCTGCTGCCTGCATCCTCAGATTCAACTTCCAAGTTTGAAACTTTTGTTTTGTTTGTTGTGTTTATTAAAACATAATGAAAAGTGAAAGCCAATGCGGCGTGTAATAATGTTACAATGAGCTATATAGACCCTCCTGCTCTAATATACTGTTGCATATGCAATTGTTTTTATGACTTTGAATGCCAAAACACATTTCTCATTCTGGCATCGGGTCATTTACATTCAAAATGAGTCTGTTTCAGAAGAGCTGGTGTCCATTAGAGTGTTTTATGTCTGACTTTTACTGCAGCATCAGAAAATAAATAAATAAATAAATAAAGAGTGTGAGGAGCGGCGGGATCATTTTGAGGACGGCTGCTCTGAGTGCTAATGAAATCCTCATAGGTGCTGATGAGAAGGATGGACAGCAGCGGGCTTTTTAGGGTTTGATCTGAGCCATTATATGAAGATGATGGAGGACGAGACCAACACCGGGCTGAACATCAGATAGTGGAGAAACATGTCGGTCTTGCACATTAATCCAGTTTCGGCCTCTTCTTTTAACATAAAAAAGAGAAGCAGAAAATCTGATTCTATTCAAATCATTTCTTAAGAATCATCATTTTAAATTATCCAAGCCTTAAACAAAAGTTTCTTATCCTGCTGCTGTTGCCAAGCTGTTCATTGGCAGTCGGAGTGAGACTGATGATTACATTGATTCAGTTTGACTTGCTGCAGTATTCCCAATCCAGTCTGAGTCAGGAATATCTGTCCTTGCTAACAAGCATCCCCTTTTTTTTTTGCAGAGCTCATCGTGTTAACGCTTCGCTGCGTGCTCCGGCAGCTCATCAGCTGCAGAACAGATAGGAAGAGACCACGAGCAACAATGAAGGCCGTGATTATCACACCATTCAAGTCTGAATTTAGCAGCCAGAGCTTATTCGTGCATTTTTTTTTTTATGCTTGTGAGGAAATGAGTGCTGGTAATGCATGTCAGTGGGTGTTCGGCTGGAAAAGGGTCAAAAACACCTCGCTGCAGGCTTCGCACTTGACATTACCTCCATTATCTTGATGTCAGCATGACATCAACGCTGACCTAGTGCCAACTTATCAAAGATAATCACCTTTATGTGGCGATGCTACATGCACACAAGAGGGAAACAGATAGGGAATGAGCAGGATTTGAGCCCCCCGATGAATAATTAGGAACAAGTCTGGGCATGTCTGGCCATCGCCCCGCTGCCATCCCATCAGCGGGCGAGCATGAAGTGCAGCATGAATCCACAGACTGTTAAGAGTTTGCACCCTTTCTACAGACCAGCAGCTGCCTCGTGCAGCTGTCCGAGCATGCAGCTTGTGAAAGATTCAACAGAACCGGTTAAAACAGCACATGAAACCAGCGCAGTTAAAAAAAATGGCCACCAAAGAGAAATTTTTTTGCACAAATTAATGCAAGATGTCCACTAACTGGAAAACATATTGCTGGCTAATATTATAGTTGATACGCTAACATGGTTGTCGCACTACTTCTCCAGTGTCCAGGTCTCAGTGACAGTCTTTAAGGCTAACATTAGCATCAGTATTAGCATGCAAGCTAACATTAGCCAACAATTAAATCATAACCAGTTGTAAGAAGTATTTTATTGAAGTATTCTTCTTGAGGTGCTTTGTCTGTTTTCACTCCACCTGCATGCAGTCTGCCATGGCCTGACTGTCAAACCAAAAGTGGTAGAGTTTAAAATCTCTCATAGAGGGGGGGGCCCAGGATGTACCATGTGTAAGCCAGGACAGGGGGATGTTTTTGCTAGGGCTGCAGAAATGCTCTTAGAGGCCCTAAATAGATAAGAAATCTATATATATCTGTATCAGAATAGTTCAAATGATGTATTGATGTGCACAGAAGTGTGTGTTATGCAAATGTTACATACTTTTGTTAATTATTGCAATTAATTTTGGTTTGTCTAGAAAGAAGGGCTTTCCAACATAAAAGCAGGAGGTGGAGGCCCCTTATGTGGGAATGTAGCTTGAGCCTGCAGAGGTAGAAAGGGTTTTAAACCAAAACAAAACAACAGGTTAAGAATTTTTGAATCTGTTTCCTTCTTCCAACACTTGACCAAATCTTGCATTATTATGGGCCTACTAGACCCAGACCCGGGGGGCTGAAGGGGTCAGAGCCTTAAATTGAAGTGAGAAACATTTCTTGCTGGAAAAGAAAATCAAATGACTACAAAAAGAAACAAAAAGACACATAACAACACCAAAGAGATGCATCTTGATAACAAAGTGAAGCAAACGACCAGAAGAAAACACCATGAAAAGATGCAAAATTATCAAGATACAAAGGACAGAGACAGAGAGACCACAAACCACTGAAAAGGTCCTCGATGAGACACGAAGTTCTTGTCCACATGCACGAGGGTATTTTCTAAAACAGGGGTTTTCCCTCCTTTGTTCTTGTGGGCACAGGCACTGATTATTAGCCAATCAGAAGCCTGAAAAAGAACCCAACTAAGGTGTGACTAGTTGGCCTTTAAAAAAAACCTGCAGCATCAGCATCTGCATGTGCATTTTGAAAGCACTGGATTACGTAGTGACCTCTCTGTTTTTCTACATTAAAGAGTAACTTTTCATTTATGTGCAAACATGTAAAAAGTCCTGTTAGCAAGATTAGCACCAGCTCCTTATCTGGTGAAAACGACGCACAATCTGCCATCAGTGGCCAAGTATGAGGGTTGCATGTCACGTTTTGTCAGATGTCAAGAGGTCTGATGTCTCGTAATCCCAGTCATGGACAATGAAACCATTTATTTCACAGCTGTTAGCCTCAACACTCCACTGTGCAGTAATGATCGTGAATCAATCAGAACCGTAAAATGAGACTTTTACAACATGCAAACACTTTTGCCAAAGGAACCCATGTCTCTTAAAACCGCCTCTTATGAAGTTTTGCAGCTTGTAAGTTCGCTCAGTGCCTCAAAACCTAATGAAAGAGCTCACAGAAAAGTTCAGTCTTCATATGAAAACGTGATAATACCATGAATAAGGATCTTTAACTTGTCCTAAATCTCAGAGGAGCAGGAACAATGGCTTTGAATTTTAAATGCATGGAGAGGAAATTAGTGGGAGATAAGTGCGGTCGGTGCTTCTGTACAATCACTGTTTCCAAACTGGGCTGTAAATGAGGAGGAGACGACAGTCAGTCAGATATCTGATGGAAAAAAAAAAAAAAACACAGCTTGCTTCTCACATGGAGGAAAAACTCAATGATTTTAAGATATCACATTGTAAAATATTTATTACTTGCTATCTGTTATTGATAATAAAAAACAAAGATTGATTCCACTCTTATATCTACATGCAGATTTCACTTAGCTTAGCTTAGCATAAAGACCAGCTAAGCCAAGCTAAGCTAACTGGCTTTAGCTGTGGCTTTTATGTATACTCAGCTTGAAAGTGACTGAGATCCCAAAACTGGTGAACTTTTCCTTTAAAAGCTTGATGTGTCACTTTCTGTTTTCCAGTAAATTGACTCATTTCTTGTCTTAAATTGCACAAAAAAGCCCATAAAGATGTTGTTGTTCTGTTTGATCTAACACACTGGTTTCATTATTTCACACCACATGTTGAATTTGATGGAATAAATGTTTTACTTGTGAGACACTTGGGTGACAAAAAAACGGGGATTATCAGTTTTTGTGCAGGAGGGAAAGCAGAGGAGGAGGAAATGAAAACCACATTTCTTTCAACTTTTGCCCTTCAAAGAAATTTTCTGAAAAACTGAATCAAAAATGGATTGTTCTTTTGGTAATATTTTCCATTTAAGACTGCTCACCTGTATTATAAGAGGCAGAATTTCCACTTAGAGAAACTGCAATTCGTTTGAATCAGTATGTGGTTTGTGCTAAAGCGGGAGAAAAGTAAAAAAGTGTGGTTTTCTGCTGCAGTGGTTAATGGTTAAACAATGGACTGCATTCTCCGCTCTCCTCTTTTTCCTGCTTCCTGGTCTTTTTATAGATGCCTTTCTTTCTTTTTAACGTCTCCCTGCCTTCCCCTTTGACATACGTTTAAACTGAGCCATATCATTAGGGAGTCAAGAGCATCTCTGTTGTGCTTGTGAGGTTTCCCCTCTCGGTTATATAATGGTCTTCCCGTAGGCCTCTTCTGGTTTTGGCGGCCCTCCCTGCCTGCTAACCCGGCCCAGCGTTGGCCCGACTCCAGTGCAAACAGAACCCACTTTGTCCTCGACTTTGTTTTTGGCACCAGCTGTTCGTGCACGACTCCAGCAGCTGACTCCTTTGTTTAACTTACAGCCGGCTTTTTCTTCTTACATCACCTTCTTTTTCTCTCTCTTTTTTTTTCTTCCCTTTCCCCCCGGTTTGATCTGTTTTTCAGGCCTCTCTCTCCCTGTTTTTTTTCTCTGTCTGTCTTTTTGTCTCATTTCTATTGACATTTTTTCCAGCTCTCGCCTCAAGCACTGGGGGGGGGGGGGGGGGGGGGCGGGGGGGGGGGGGGGGGCGGGGGGGGGGGGGGGGGGGGGGGGGG
>JAQMCX010000032.1:4431164-4458532 GCA_029814765.1 Acanthurus leucopareius
CAGGCCTTTTTCTCCCTTTTTTTTTTCTCTGTCTGTCTTTTTTTCTTATTTCTTTTGACTTTTTTTCCCGCTTTCGCCTCAACCACTCCCCCACCCCCCCCCCCTCCTCTGTCTGCAAAAAGAGGCTGTTAGTGCTGTTAGTGCTGATGTATGAGGGCAGCTGACGCCCACCTGCTTCCCAGCAGTCAGTCTGGAGGGTGTTTCTAAGCTCCACCATCGGCTATTGGCTATTCACTCAACTCTACGGATGAATCAATACCAACTGTCACACCTGTTGCAGCTCCTGGTAAACACCGGCCTCGGTCACTGCAGTAAAACCATTAGTTAAATGACTAATGACGATATAATCATATATTTCTACCGCTGCCAAAAATCCGTCATGATTGGTCATTATGATAGCTCGCTAAAGCTTGATTGAGTCGTATTTTATGGAGAAAGGACGGAAGTGTCATCGGTAGTGATTTAAAGACCCAGTAAGTGCTTTGAGTAGTGGTGAAATTTATAAGTGGAGGAAACCGGCTTCATAATTGAGAACCACTGAGAGGAGATTCTCCAATAATCTTTTATCCTGAGTTGGCAGATTCTTCTTCTTTGCTATCTCGGCTCTGCACAGGTAAAACGTCGACATGTGACCTTCTCCTCACTGGGGAATAAACGACTGGTCCAGACTGGGCTGATGGGTTGTTCTCATGACGCCCCTGACGAAATGATTTTATTGCTCGCAACGTTTCTGTCTCACAAATACAGCTAATAAACGGAGGCCTTTGGTCTCGGCCGGCGGAGCAGACAATAAAGTCGTCTGGTATTTGCAAAAGAAAAGGAATCAATTAAACTGTTAAAAAGCACTTTTTTCGTTTGCGGAGAACAATGTGAAATTAGTGTCGGCTCTTCAGAAGCTGTCAGAGGCTCATTTTTCATTTCATCACAGACAGAAGAGGAGGAAGCAGCTCAGAGAGAAAAGAACAATATCAACAATGAGGTCAGATGTCGCCGTCATCATGACTTTATCATCGCCTCCTTACGTGTGTCAGCATCTCGTGGGGTAATTGAGAAGTGGGTATTGATTTGATGTCCAGGATAATAGCGTGTTTGGGCTGAACGGCCGTTTAACTGGCAGATGTGTCAGGTTTATGGTCGGCTGATGTATAAACTTTGAATTTTGTGCAGTACATCTGTCAGATCGGCGTGTAAGCGTGGCGGCTGCCCTCCGCCTTTAACAGCTCAATGTGTTCGATTGATTTTTGCTGCAGGCGTCTCTCTGCAGTGTAAATCTTGATTGACATGTGCTTCATGAAGTTTTTATGCAGACAACACCACTGTTTACTATTTACTGTTTGGCATTAAAAAAAATTTACAGCTTTGGTTTAAATATTGCACAATTTAGTGGCTCTTAAATAAACAATACAATCTGTTCTGCACGGAAGCAAAAACACTCGTTTCTGATTGGCTGGCAGTTGGCTATAAAAGTTAACAGCCTAACAATATTTCATGCTTTTTGTGCTTAAATGTTAAATTATTCCTTCAAAAAAATGGTGAGTTTTAGAGGTCAGCTGCTCCTGTTTCGATTAAACTGGGAGGGATAAAGCATCTTTTATTGATTCGGTCAAGGCTGCATCTTTCATGGTAAACAGCCTATATATTCATTTTTTTACTTCAAAAAGATCTATTATGAATGTATTAGTGGACTTGTGGATACATTTATTTGGCATTAGACTTTTAGATATATTTTAGTGGGACTAAACAGCTTGGTTGCTGTAGGTGCTGGTTGTAATATTAACAGGAAACTTGAGCCACGGCTCTTTGTCCACTTTGTCCATGAGTGAACTGTCTCAACAACTATTGGATTGATTGGTGTGAAATCTGTTGTCCCCCGAGCTTCAGTCATGGTGACTTTGATGATCTTATGACTTTAAACTAGCGTCACCTTCAGGTTTTTACCTACAAAATGAAATATCTCAGCATCTAAGAGCTAAGCATAACATTTTGTACCAATGTCACAGTTACCAGATGTTGCGTTCTAATGCCTATGAGTGTCAAACTACTGGATGAAGTGCCATTAAACATGAGAAAGACATTTGTGTTTTCCAAAGGAGAAACAAATGATTCCTGTATGTTTCATCTGGCTAATGTATCAGTTAAATATTTAAATTTTTCTCACACTTTAGGTACTATATTTAGTCACACCAAGCAACATCCTCTAGGAGATGTTGGTCTGTCCACTTTGAGGCAATATAGAGAGGCAAATATCTGAGATGTTTGAATCAGAAGATCAGATATTTGATAACAGCCTCTAAAGAATCAATTCTACTAACTTTGGTGATCCCTTGACTTTTCCTTTTAAGTGTCACCAGCAGGTTTAAGTATGACTTTCCAACTATCAAGTCTATGACCAACCACTTTCAAGACATTTCCATCGGCCTCAGTTGTCCTTTTAACATGCACCAATAAGCAAATGTTAGCATGCTGCTAACATGCTAAACTCAGATGATGAACAATAAGTTTTGCAAAAATACTAGCATGCTAGCTGGCTGTAAGCGGATGTCTCGTTCTTACCAGATTTATAACTCTATGAACGAAGATGTATCAAATTATGTTGCTGTGGTTTTGGATTGGTTTTCATTAATTTATCTGTTTCTTTTTTACTTTTTTAGAGGATCAGTTTTATATTCCTCTGCCTTCAGCTTTGATGTTGCATTTCATTCTGACTCCAGCCTCTATTTGTGTGCTATGACTGTTTCCATAACTTTGTTCCTGCACCCACATTATGCAACTGCTTTTGTTTCAGTCTTTTTCTGCTGTCGCTCTGTTTGTGCAGGGCACACTGTGAAGTGACCTCACACACACACACACACACACACACATGCAAATACACACAAACACACACACATACACACACAGAAAACAAGACTTATAACATTTCATCTGTGCAGCGATGGATGCAACTTATCAGTCAGCACTTGCTGAAACTGCTCAGGGAGATTAGAGCGAAAAGGAAACTCAAACACCGACACTTTCTGCTTTGTGGAGAAGCATTTATTACCAAGATGTTCCACTAATGGCTACCTCTGCCCCTCTCTGTCTGTTTGAACGTCTCCGCCTCTGCCTCCCCTCGTTTCACTCAGCAGCACTACTTTAGCGAGCGATGAGGAAATGGCCTCTTCCTGATGCACCTTGACAGGATGAGGGGGGAAAGTGTATACACGTGTGGTTTTGTGTGCATGTGTGTGTGTGCATGCGTGTGTGTGTGTGTGTGGAAAGAATTTGCCATGTAATTACAGAGCAGAGAAAACCAGACAGACAGAGAGAGATAAAATAGAAAGTGTGTGTGTGTGTGTGTGTGTGTGTGTGTGTGTGAAGCTGAGAGGAATGTGCTGATTAATGGGCGATCGAAGGCAGCGTCTCTAAGCAGCCCGCCTCATTACCGTTCAGTCTGACCCAACGCTCCCTTCATTAGGCCTTAAAACAGCCTGTTAAAATACAGCCCGTGTGTGGTATCCTCATTAAAGCTACAGATGATAACCAAACAAAGGCCAGATTCCCTTTTGTCAGTTCAGACCGCTGTGCTTCAGCCAAAAAAAAATTAAAAAGGACTGCTTTGTGATGAGCTGTGTAAATGGGTTGTCTTTCACCACTCCAATTTTTTAATTTTCGTAGAGAGGACAGGTTTGCTCTGGGAAAATTAAACTGTCGGATCACAAAAGTTTCACCTAAAAACCCTTTTTTTTTAAAAAAATTCTCCTACTTGTGCAGCAGCTCCCAACTATTTTATGGATTAAACCTAAAATAATTTTACATTTTTATTCCAACAAAGAATCACGTGACATGAGACGTTTTTAGTGAAACACTAACAAAGAAATATCGTTTGATTTCTAACTTTTTTCATTTTAAAAAAGTGATTTTAGCCTCTAACTTTTAACAAGTTCACTGTTCAGCTTCTCCCACAATGCTCTTGTGTCATTTTTGCAGCTGTAGCAAGCAGCTGTTTTCTGCCAAAATGCCCTAAAAAGCATGAGGACACAACCAAACGGCAGACAGACACAGTTGGCATTTAGCTGGTGAACATAGTGAAGCAATTAGCTGCTAAAGTGAGATATTTTCTTCAGATGGTGGAGACAAAGTCAGAGCTGAAAGACAGAGAACGTTGGATTCATAATCATCAGCTTACAAGAAACAAACTTAAGCTACAAAAAGTTTAAATTTAGTGACTTTTCTGGAGCTTTGTGCTCGTGTCACATCATCTTCCTCTGCAGACTGAAGAGTTTACCCTGTTGGCATAAGAGATTTTTAAATTTCAGAGACTTTTAGGGACATTTTGTTTATATTTTGAACTCACAAACTGAGGTGCTTTGGAGCAAGCTGCAGAGAAAGTGAAGTTACCAGAAGGTCCATTTATCAGCTGTCAGTCATATCCGATCATCTTCATCAGCAGATGGATGGAAGAGGTGTCCTAAAAGTGCTGTTTCAAAGATTAATAATAAACTCTGAACCTCAGAATAATTCTTTATGTTTCAAATCAACATCGCAGAGCAAAAACCGGCCTGTAAACCAAAACTGAATAGATTTACTGGCAGCCTTTCAGAGTGATTAGACTTTTAAAGAGGTCAGTGAGGTTACGACGTAGCAGAGATCAAAACGACATTACTGGTGTTTTTGTCAGCAATGATTTAACAGCAGCATCACAGCACCTACGTCCTCTGCTTAGTCAGGACTTCAGCACAGACACTTACTGCATTTTCTGAATTCAATTAGTCAGATTAGACCGAAGACTAAGTGTCGCTCTGGCAGAAGATTACTGAAGTTACACTGTGAAAAACTGCTGCTGAGGTCCATCTGTCCATCATGGAGGAAACACTTTTGTAAACAATAAAGCAACGACCTCAGAGATTCAAAACCGCAGGTGAGTTTGAATAAAAATGGGATTGTTTGGCTTTTTTTATTTGCTTTGATTCAAACCAGAAAAAAGTCATGCTCTCTTTAGTTTTAAACGAGCCCGATCTTTATAAAGATGCTTTTAAGATGATGACTAAGCTAATTGTTAAACAGCTGAGGTCTGGAGTTGACTGAACAAAGTGTCACAAATGTAAAAAAGTTAAACCTTTAAGTGGTGAAACAGCCACTTTAAGTCCGACAGCAGCTGAAGTTCGTCTCCATCTCTGTCTCACATCATCACCTGCATCACTAAAAATGAGAAAAAACTTAAATGTGTGACGGAGCCGTCCTTTTTGTGCCGGCGTCAGGACACATCGACCGTTTGATCAATCCTTCTGCGGGTGCTGTCTGGAGGATATATCGCCGTGGTAACAGAGTCGGCCATGCTGGACAGTGGAAGGGAAAGACTGACTCATCGCGCTCAATAAAACAAAGAGCAAACAACAAGTGCGTCAGGGATGGATGTGCCGCAGCTATAAATGTCAAAAGCATCATTTCCCAGGGAGCGAGGCGGTCGGATCACAACAGAGCTCTCCATGTTATGACAGAGAATATGTTACAGCCCACTGACCACACGACAGTTTTCCACCTGCAAAAAAAAAAAAAAAAAAACCTTTTCACATTAAGTTAAAACAGGTGGATGGAGAGGTTTTTTTTATTAAACTTCTTCTTTTTAAATTAGGATGAAATATGTTTAATTTTCAAATTTTTAGGTACAAACTCATTTTTATGAGGTGAGCCTGACCTTTTTAACTCTGAAACAATCAAACAAAAAAGTTCAGTTTAGTAGCTTTTGTTGAGCTTTCAATCACATCACAGAGTTTTCTTCCACAGATGGAGTTTGCACAGTTAACAGGATGGTAAAATTCCTACTTTTCTAAGCACTTAAGAGGAAAATTTCACTGATTTTAATATTTTAATCATCAAAGTCAAATTTAGTTCAGTTCAGTTTTGGGGAGTACTACATTTCCTTAGCATTTATGAATCTTTAAAAGACTTTATTTGCTCCAGACCGAGCTGAGCACAGCCTTAAGTGATGTCACTTGAGGCAGAATTGGGTCGAACTGATGACTAAAAGTTTGAAAAAATAAAAATCTGAAGTGTGAAGTTTGAGGAAACAAGGTTAACTAACCTTTGCAGAGACTAGCAGCTTAAGGCTACATTAGCTGTAAAAACTACCAGCAAAACCCACTCAAATCTCTGATCCAGCTGTCTGTTTGCATTGTGGGTAATGTAGGTGCCAGGTTTTGACAAGAAAGAAGACTGAAAAAAGTTGATATTTTTGTTTTTTAAAACTTGTCACCATAAGTGTGATGGAGTCTTTTAAAACTGCACAAACTCTTTAAAATCAGAGCCTGTTTTCTTCTTTGAACATTAGCATTTTTGAACATTTTTGAGTATTAGACTAAATTTTAGCTTCATCTGGCGACGTTTGCTTGACAGCATTCAGAGGGGAATAAGATCCGATCCTCTGCTCTCCACCAACCGCTGGGCTTTTGGTCAAATTTCTGACATTTGGAAATTTCGGTCAGCCCGTTGTAAAAGGTGACATGGACAGTATTTATACCTAGCATATCGTCACTAATGCTAACGTAGCTACTCAGGGATTGAACCTGATCTTTCTCTAAATTTGACAATCTAACCGGTAACAGCACTTAAGATTAGACTGTAACAACTCTGACTGCTCTTACTTGTTGTGTAGTTGGTTTAGATTTGCTGATCATACTTTTACACTTTATGATCTTATGTTTCAGCTGAGAAACCTGCGCGCTAATGCTACGGCAGCTCCGAAGTCTCAGAGGTTGATGACGACATGTGACATCTACGAAGTTATGCTATGGCTTAAAGATTTTGGCCGGACAAATCTTTTTTAATAAATATTTCACTTTCATAATACTTTATTTCAGGAAAATATATACTTTCATTCTGCACCTTTCTAAAAATTCTGTGGAAGTATTATTTTTTAAAAACTATTTGTTTTCATGCAACTGTTGTCTATGTGACCTTTAAGCTAACGCGTAGTTGCTACCTGCATCAAAACTTTTAAACAAATATCAATTTTCTACTGCCAATGGTCCTCAGGGCCAATGAAATGTGTTTTTATTTTATTTATTAACAGTTTTGGCTCTCGGGTTGTGTCTTGGGAGTTGAACAGAACTGTTTGAGCACATAAATCATGAGTTTTACTCAAAAGTTAAACAACAACATCTCTAAAATCTTTCAGTTTATGACTCAGCAGACAGACTTCAACTTCCCACTTCAGATTTTTCTCCAAGAACACGGTTTCATAATTTAGTTTTTTAAAATTATTTAACATTTTTTTTAATTATATCTCTATTCATTTTTTTTTCCATTTATTTTTTTTATTGTGAAGCACTTATTCATGTCTGATCCAGGGAGGTATTACATAAAAAAAATATTTATATTCTGCTTAAAAAGCAAAAGAGAAAAATAAGAAACTTTTCTAAATTTAACAAAGGAAACTTGGAATTGATCTTAATCATCTTTTACCTTTCTTCTTCTGATTGTAGTTTTATTATTCATCGTGTATTAACATGTCTGAACTCTTTTTTTTGTTTATAAAAGATCTCAAATCATTGTTTGATTAAAGCAGTGACACATTGTTCAGAGGACGAAATGTTGACACACTCACATACGATCATGTTGCTTCGTTTCCCTGCAGTCAGTCTTAACCTTAAGTTTCTTTTCACCAGAAGTCTCCTCTTTTTAATGAGGCACTGAGCATTAAAACAGTCTTTCATGTATACAGTGAAAGTATCTGTCTGTGTGGGCGGTCGCTGTCAGTGGGTGTAAAAACATCCCTTGGTTGTTGGTTTTTTTTTAAATTCAGGATGTTTTTAAGAAAATTTCAGGAATCAGACGCTTTAACGTCGAGTCAAAGCCTTTAATAACGAGTCAAAGCCTGTAACGTCGGCTTTATCAAGATGCTGCTGTTGTTTAACTCAAAGGAAACAAGTACAGAAATATTTTTAAAAGCTTTCAGTGGCGTGTTTTTCTTTGGTTTAGTGTCTATAACTTTAAAGAGCTTGTTTTTTGGACGTGCTGCCTATTTGATTGTCTGCGTTTTTGTTTGTCAACTGTCAGAGGAGCTTTATTGCACAGGAAGAAACTCAAATCCACTTCCCTTCGTCTGGTGGTTCAGGGATTTTCTTACTCTTTTTTTCCCACTTTGAGACTATAAAAGATAAATAATAAAAGATCCGCCACATAAAAGATAGGCTTCTTATTTTGAGGATGTGATGAGATGGGATTTAATTTGATTAAACACGACTTTTTTTTCAAACCTAATTGTTTGCAGCTGCTCGTCGCCAAGACGAACAGATACACAGCGGGTAGAAAAAGAAGGAGAAACACAGTTAATTGCAATAAACACTTAAGAAAACTGATGCAGAATTCTCAGTAATAATAATAAGAGATTCATGATACTGTTGCTCAACAAGTTGTGGGGGTAAATGTGAGGGTGGGAGGGGGTTGCAGCTGTGTGTTTTCAGGTCTCCCTCCTTAATTTAAATGTATATAATCAAGAGATGTGCTCATTTAACTTCCTGTTGCTGAATAATAATGCGTTCCAGATAAAAGTACATAAAACTTTTTATCTGTTGGAGTATCAGTTCTTCTGTTTCTCTTTCAGTTTTGGTAGATAGAGGGAGCTGCTCTCCTGTAGTTCGCCCGACTCTGAACCTCTCAGTGTGACAGTTGAGTGACATTTCATAAAACAGCCTTTTCTCTTTGTGTGTCCCATTCACACAGTTTCCACTCCCTTAACTTCCTGAAGTACCATGCGGCTCCTTTAGCAGGGAAACTATCTTTAAAACGTCATTAATTTCACACTGTATTGGTTTTTAGGATGAATCATTTTATCTGAGCTCTTTCAGTGACCTTCCTCTTGTTGTATTTTTAATGAGAGGAGATTGAAGGGTCGGCTCCCGTACATCCTTTCCTGCTTCTACAAGTAGTGCCATTGGCTTTATTTGATTTGAGGTACAGTTAAAATGAACGCTCCGGACGCTGAATGGCCATCTGCTCTAACCTTGTTTCATCGACCATAAACAGGCCGGCTCCATCAGTGAAAAAAGGTCCTGGCCAAATATTTGCTGCTCTTCGACCCCATTTGGTTTAGTGTGTTCTCTGTTTGCGTTTCAATGACCCGCGGTCAGTGTCAGAACGATGGCACGTGTGTCCCTGACGAGCCGTCCCCCTGATAAGACGCCAACAGATGAGAAAAGGGACCGAGGCCTTGTGGGATAAGAGAAGGGTGAAGGATGGAGCCAGTGTTGACAGGCTGCTGGTTCACACACACACACACACACACACACACATACTCCAGCTCTGGTATCAATCTCCTCACACACACATCACACACCCTGCTGCACCGCCAACCAGCTCTCTGATAGCTGCTGAAGTCTTCCTCCGTCTCGTCTCGTGTTTCCCACCTTTTAAAGCTCTTACAATATCCTCAGCGAAGTGTCAAGAACATGCATCAAGGAGCAATTGTTATTCATTGCTTTATTATCTGAATGGCACTTGTCGATTAGGCGACACCTCCCACCGCGCGCCTCCTCAGTCAAGCATACTCCAGTGCCTTTAATCCCCAAGCCTCCTAATTATTGCTCATGCAAATCACAAATCAGGACTCACCAAATATTTAGAGAAAGGAAGAGCGAGTGTGAGAGGATAAGGGGAATGCAGGAGTGCGTCTGTGCATGCACACTTTTTTCTTTTTTCTTTTTTTTTTTTCTGAATCGCAGCAGATATGGAATTAGCTGAGGAGGACGGGATTGTGCGGATTAGGCGGAGAGATTTTACCAAACGCAGACTCCCTATGTGTAATTCATTTTGGCGTCCTTGAAATTGCTACTGTGAGAAATTCAGCAGCTGCAACAGCAGCACTGAAAGTCCTCAAATAGGCAGAATACAACCCCCCTACCGCCACCCACACCACCCACTCACACACACACACACCACCACCACCACCACTCCCACGTTTCTCTGAAGCATGATTTCTCGAAAGCTGTTGGGGGGTGTGAATACACTGGTTCGGTTTCTCCCTCTTTTTTTTTTTTTGTAAATTTTGCAGCTCCCAAAAAATATGTGAGCCTGTGTGGTGAATGGATGACATATCTCACAGCCTGATGCCTCTCAATGTGCAACCTTAATCCTGTGAAAGTGTGTTTGAAGGTTCGTCCACACAAATCACTAGAAAACATGTATTTCCACCCAGTTGGTGCTGTATCTAGCCACACAGACAGTTTTGGTTTCATCTTCAGAGGTTTTCAGATATTTGCTGCTCAGACTTCTGCTGCCTTCTCATTTTAATGGAGGTAAATGGGATTTGTATTAAGTGTTCACAACAAAATGACAACTGAGGAGCAAACTGGGAGCCAACCGTGAACCACAATCTCCCCAGTTTGCTTCCAGATCCCCTTTTTTTTCTTTTCATGTCTCTGTCCAATAAAGACATTAATTACGTCGTGTGTTGTACGTCGCTTTGGACAAAAGCGTCTGCTAAATGAAATTGTAGAATTGTAGAATTGTAGAATTAACCAAAAAAATTATTTAGAAAGAGCAAAATAACAACCAAAAACATCTTCTCTTTCCGGAAACTATATCTCATTAAAGTCCTGTTGATCGCCTGCAGATTATCCCCCGAAAAAACAGGACTTTTTGCAAAGATGCATTGCTTTTAATGTCAAAAAATGTCATTTTCTAAAATTCCATTCACTTTTTTGCTTTTTGATTACAGAAAAATCCTGAGAATGCAGATATCTGAAAACATCAGAAAATGAATTAAAGTGAAGCTTGACTCGTTTTTAATTGCAGGAGGCTAAACAGAAGTGCCACTAAAGATTCCTGCAACATCTGGTTTCAACCACTGATAGCTTCATCCGAACGCTATGCAGATGTGTTTAACATGATCACGCTGGGTTGTGATTTCTGCAGAACAGCCACTGTGTTTATGTGTTTACTGTGTTTACTCATACCTGCATGGGTTTGTCCTTTATGTCTGTCAAAACAATAAAAACAAAAGACGTGGCTTGATGACATCATGAAGCAGCAGGAGATCATGGGATTTGTTTATTTGATAGGTAAACAGATAAAACTGCAGATAAAACTGTATCTGATTGACTCAGGCAGAAATGTTCACTGACGAGGTAATGTAATAAAGTTTTACTCAGGTTACGTTTTGTCACATTTGCTTCCTCACTTTCTGCCTGCTGTTAGAGAGTGAAAATGAAATAAAACCTCGACTGAAATGACAGATTTCTCTGTAGAGCTTGAAATTTGTGATAATTTAAGAAAACAAGTGGAAAAAAATTGGTTGAATTGACCCTTTAAAGGGCACTTTGACCCCATACTCTCCTCTTGGACTCTGAGGAGGCAGAAAAACACTCACACAAACCAGCCGAATCAAAGCAGACGATGTCAAACATAAAGGTTAGTAGCACAGGCAGCAGCGATACGCAGTTCAGGGAGTCAGGTGTTCATAAAACTGTAACATGCACTCATAAAAGGTTATTGCTCTGCAGTTGGTAGATAAACACTGTTATGCTCCCTCTCAAGGCCACTTAGAGGAAAAAAATTACAGCTTTTTTTTTTTGTGTGTGTTATGAATCAATGCCTGGAGCTGCTGCTGCTGCTGTAAGATGCAGCTCTAAAAATCAAAGCCATGAATGATGAGGTGCAGCATCGTCAACACGTCCTCTGCCGCCGCACCTGTGATGAGGAATCGTAAAGTTCCCAGCTGCTGCCATCCATTCAATTAAAAAAAAAAGGATAGAGAACAAGGCGTCTCAGCTGACATGATGTAAAACTCAAAAGAAACCTGTCATGTTTCTCCGTTGATCCCTCTGTGCAGGGCAGCAGAGCCCAGAGAGGTCTCTACGAACTTTACCCAGCCCATTACAGCACACTGGGTACGGTAAGAGGATTATATCACCAATCCCCTGATGTCACTTTAAAGCCACAGAGGCCTCAGCGCACGGCGAACCCCCCGCTCTTTCTCTCCACCCCTGTCAGTCCTGAATGGCGCCGCCCATCACGATCCGGCAATCAGTTCACAGGTTTCAAAACATCGCCCCCCCCATCACCACCCTCAGGCCAGCGATGACAGGAGCTCCCGCACATGCTCAGATGCTTGTTTCATTCTTTGGCTGTTTAAGTGGCAGAACAACTGTCAAAGTGCCCACAGGAAAAGAGAGGCGGCCATATGGTGTGAGCAAAGGTGCCATATAAAGCCATCAAGCCATTTGTTCTTTGACACGGAGGTGCTCCCGTTTGAACTGAGGAGGATTTCACCCTGGAAATGACCGTTTTTATCACGTTCACTCGGTCAGATCTGATCACCGCACACACCTTTTTACTTAAAACTGCCTCTTTTTTTTTCACCTGCCAGGAGTCAAAGCTGCAGCTGATTCCTGAACCAAAATAATCTGCTTTGACCATTTTTTTAATCACCAAAAAAAAAAAAAACAATCTTGCAACATCAGCTCCTTTTTTCCGCAGGTTTTTTTTTTTGGAATTCACCCAAAAAAAAAAAAAATCCCAAGATAAATCAGAGGAGCCGCGAGTTGATTAACAGGATAAGAACACAGAAAAAGATGAAGAATTAATGGAAATGGTGCAGGTATTCCAGTCAGGATTGGCTCGCAGGCAGACATCAAAGACAGAAACGGGAAAGCTGCACACTCATAACTCAGATTCAATCTTTATTTTAACTCACTCATTTTCAAAGATGAAGTTTCAGCAAACTGCCTTCTTCAGGATCTTTCTTTTCTAGGAGAAACTTAGTTTTCTCTCACAAATATTTTATTTAAACTTTTGGTGCTTTTGTTGCGAAGGATGACATTTAGAAACAACCATCTTAATGATAAAGTTAGTTTTTGTGTTTTTGTTATCATCAACAAATCCAATGAAAGGACAGAAAACATATCTGCAGAACTGGATACAGACTTTGTATCGACATCTAACACATTTTCTTTGTCAGTGTGATAAGAAAAGTTCAGCTCGTGTGAAGTTACAGTTACAAGAAACAGCCATGACTTGATTTTTTAGCACCGCAGCTCTTGACCTCATTTTATTTTACATAAACTTGATTCCAGTGAGCTTCAAGAAGAAAAGCAAGGTGTTATAGTTTTTAAATTTGGCAAAATGAGACCTCTGATACTGGGCTGATTTTTAAAATTGGCAGATTTAAAACACTGAAGTGCCAAAAAAACTGCAGTGACGTGAACGGCCACTTCAGGCTGACTCCAAACTGAGTCAAACCCCATAAAACCCAACGCCAGAATTCCCAACTTTGCAGCCGAAATAAACGTGTTTACAGCTTCGTCTCTGCAGCTGATTTTCCTGTTCACGACAGCTGTGCATAACAGCCAAACTCAGGATTTTAAAGCTGATTTTAACGAACCAAGGGGCAACACCAAAGTTTACAGAAAAAGTTACTTAAACGCACCCTTTGCTTCCATAAAAAAAGCTTATTGTCACATGTTGTTGACATGACTTTAAAGCAAATGTTCACACAAACATCTTTTCACATAAGTTTTAGTTTTTTGCTTCATTTTTCTTAATGTTTTTGCTCTCATTTCGTGTTTTGTCCCTCGGCAGCAGCCGTACTTTGTTGCAACATGCTGCCACATCTGCTCGTGTTATCATCCATCTTTCATCTTTAAACAAAGGCAGAGCCAAATCTGGGTGTTGCTGTCAATGTCAAAGGCAACGAGGCTCAAAGGAGTCACTCTTACTTGACTGACCTTGGTCTACGAACATGTGCGCCGCGCCGTTCTCAGACCAGCTGTACTCTCCTGTCAAGTCCAGTCCTCTTAAGGCACAGATGGCCCTCAAGAATGACGTCTGCCAGCCAGGTGACGGAGCCTCGACGTTTTGCAACTCAGCATTTCAGTTGAGGTTAAGTGAAGGCGGTTTCATTGTGTTTTCAGGCCCTGACGGCGTCTGACTCTTACCTGGGATTAAACTCCATCCATTAGTTAATCACCCCTCACACTAAACCTCCTAAGCCCAGAGCTCGACAATAGAAAACATCTCACACAATCAATCAGCATTTTTTACAACGCTTTACGGCGCTCGGTGAGATCACTGCAAACCCGGGCGTCGTATTATTCATTACGGGCGATAAATTGGTCGTCTCTGCTGTGACATCTGCTGAGTTTCTGGCATCCACATGGCAGACATTTTAAGCAAATTGCTAAGCACGTCTCCCCCCGCCGCCCTGATCACTTTACTGTCATTAAAGTGGTTTTTTGGTGCTTTCATGTCTGAGGCGGCAACGCTCGGCACAGCAGGCAGTAAACGTCCAAACATGGTGGGGAACACGGTTGCGTAGGTCAGGATAAGAGTTTCTGTTCTTTCCAGATAACAGGCCCATGTCACTCGAGCCACGCTTGACCCGTTGCTCAATTTACCCAGAGTTCAAAGCAGCGGGACGCTCTGACCGGATCTGCTCGACATCCCACCAGCATGATCTCATCGTTTTGATAATGATTAATGGAGTTTTCCCCGATATTGTGACAGATTCAACGTGGCGGTTCACTTGACCCTTTGCTTTCTTTTTGTCATCGAGGGCAAATTTTTAGTACGTAATAACATACAGCTACAACCCATTTAAGTAATTTATTTAAGAAATAAATACAATATAAAAGCATTATCTAATTATATTTGATGCTGATTAATGAGCTCCTCTTTAAATCATAACATCCATGCTCCCTTTTGGATGCAGAATGCATATATTTAGTACTTTTTCAGTGTATATTGTGACAATACAACATTTTCTGACAAAGGAAATACGACAACTTTAAAAAACTGACAAAAACTTCAAATTAGCTGCAGCATTTCCTGACAGCAGCCTCCGAAGCTTAATAACCTTTGATCTCAGCTTTATTCCCACTGTGTCTTTCCAAGGTGAGAAGAGGAGAAAAAAAAAAAAAAAGAAAGAAGAAGAGAGAGAGAGGAGGCATGGGAGAGTGTTAACTGTCTTCTGTAGAGCCATTCATAGTCTCTCTACTGCTGGAAACGCTGGTGAGGAATTCAGGGAATGCGACTTCTCGGCAGAGATCAAAAGGGTTGAACATTAACTGCGCTGAACTCTTCAGCCCTCCAGTGCTGCTCCCAGGGACTGCCTCTCAAGTTCAAGGGTCCCGCAGGAGCCCTGTCGAATGCTCAGTGTCAATAACAGGTACGTCACATGGAGCTGTTACACGTGAAGCCGCCACTCATCCCCTTTCAACGGCCCCAGGCGCTGCCGACCTGCTTCGGCCACACAAACACACACATATAGGTCCATACGAGGGGAAATATACAAACACGTATACGCACCTGCCGCTGCCACTATGAGGCCGAGCAGGGGTGACTTTCAGAGTGACGGACACGGACGCAGAAATGAGCCCATGTGTGTTATTTCTGGGGAGAGTTATCGGCCCTAAATGTCTTTCTGTGAAGGATTTGAGCAAGCGGAGTTGAGAACATGACACACAATCATTTGAAATTCCACAGCAGCGGTTTTCCAGGTTATCTAAACTTTGCAGTTTTGCAATAACTGCACAAGTATTTTGCAAGAGCTGCCAGGTCTTAACCTGAGGTGACAACTGTTCTCCAGATGAGCTCTCAACGCCAGCCCTAACACCTGCAGTATTTGAGGCCTGCAGGGGGGTTTGTCTCCGGCGGACACTTTGATTGAGCCCGACTGGGTGCCCCCCATATCTAGGAACTGTCAGGGCAGGCTGCAAATGAGTGAGCCGAGAGATAAATCATCCAGATTAGAGACCATAACAAGTGATCTTTGCACGGGGATGCCCCTGGTCCTCTCACTCCACCTGCACACGCCTGTTAAAATCAGCCATTCAGACCTGATTAGTCAATGAACAAATTGGATATAAATTCAATTCACTTTATTTTAGACGAGGACTCCACATTAAAAAACCAGATGCTTGCACACACACACTCTCACACACACACACATGCAGCGTGCTCACATGCAGATACATATAGTATCTCTCTGCGGAGGCCTTGGCAGTGATCCTAAGTAGTAAGCAGCTACTACTGCACAGCGATCTGGGCGGTTGCCATGTTTTGACAGTGAGGGATGGGGACGTCCACGCAGCAGCTGTGGGTCTCTGTCACAGGGCAGGAACGGGAGGTAAGAGAGTTCACTGGGTGACGCTGCGAAGGAGGCGCCCTCTCTTGTGAGAGGCTCTGCCCGCTTCCTGCCGGGGGCACGGACAGATTTATGACGCGGCAAATGAAATGTAAAGCAGATTGTTCTGAGGAGCCGGAAACTTGGGCGTGAACACGTCTGCATGTGCCTCCGGTGCTTATTATAGCAGTTTATGTACATTTTGTACAATAATAGTGCACTCTAAGAACTGCAAACAAGTTTAAACACAGTTTCTTAGTATCAACTTTGAGATTCAAAGCAGATAAATGTGCGTTTTTTCTGCCCTCTTTGGTGGTGAAAAGTAATGCAATAATGGCTTTGCATGAGTAATTTAAGACTAAGGGTTTCACTACAGTGCTCATTTGCAACACACCCCACTTTTATATATAAGACTTATACGTATTTTAGAATAGTATAATTTTCACACTGCATACTCAGTTGGTTTCTGATCAAAAGCTCCTGAAAACACCTTTGGTGGCCCGTGGGGGACAGCAGTCGTCCTCTCACATGAATATTTGACAACCCATCAAAGACAAAATGCAAAAGAGGCTGCGCTTAATTATCAGGAGGCGCTTTTTCGCCTCCTTATTTTACAGGCTTTTTATGAACCTTCAAGGGCACTTTTGCCCTGAGCCCTTGTTAATTGCTGACCCTGGTTAGTGTGCGTATGCGTATGTTAATGTCTTTTTTTTGTCTGATTCTACCTCTTATCATGCGCACTAGTTATCAGATAACCGTCTAAAAGCCCCGCAATCTCTCCGACGGTTGATGGTCACAGAGCAGCGGGGTGCGTTTTGCTGAATCGTACAGGATTTCACTCATGTGCACTTTGAGCTGAGTCTTTCTCTCTTAGGAGAGCAGGCAGGGGATCGAACACCAGTGTGTTGTCTGTGGTTGTTTTGTTGTCGTTTATTTCTGACTTGTTAAGCCAGTGTGTTTGTGATCATTCTGCATCTCTCTGTTGGTGCTTTGTGTCTCTTTGGGATTGTTTTGAGTCTTATTCTGGTTATTTTGTGTCTCTTTCTAAGTAAAAGTGTCTCTTTGTGGTCATTGTGAGCCCCTTTATGCCATTTAATGTTTTGTTTTGGTCAGTAAGGTTTTTTTGGGGGGATTTTGAGTCTCTTTGTGACAATTTTGAGTCTCTTTTTAAGCATTTTAAGGCTCTTTGTAACTATAATGAGTCTCTTTTAGTCATTTTAAGTTCATCTTTGTGTTTGTTTCCATCTCTTTTTATTCTTTTTGAGTCTGTAGTTGTTTAGCTTGTTCATGTTGAGTTCTGAGTCACTCTGTAGTCACTTTTGGTCTCTTTTTGATTGTTTCGAATCTTTGTGGCTGTTTTGAGTCACTTTGGATCATTTTTGCACTTA
The DNA here is from genome assembly GCA_029814765.1 of Acanthurus leucopareius. Lineage (NCBI taxonomy): Eukaryota > Metazoa > Chordata > Actinopteri > Acanthuriformes > Acanthuridae > Acanthurus > Acanthurus leucopareius. Next base: position 4,448,649 of record JAQMCX010000032.1, read on the forward strand.
TTTGTCATCATTTTGAACATCTTTGTGGTAATTTTGTGTCTTTTTGTGGCTGTTTTGATATCTTTTGTCGTTTTATTGAGTCTCTTTCGAAACACTTTTAGCCTCTTTGTAGTTGTTTGATTCATTTCCCAGAAATCACACTCCACACAGCTCTCTGGTCCAGTTGCCCGCGGCCTTTGCCCAGTAGGCCAAGTCAGTAATCCTCCGATGACACTAATAAGTCAACAAATTATCACCTTGTGACTCTGCCTTCTCACTAACCCCCAGAGGAGAGGCTTGTACTCCCATAAGAGAGTAACACAGATGACGTTGGAGGGTCAAGTTTGTGGACAGTGTAGGTCAGGGCTCAGCTGAGGTGGCCTTAAGCCCAAAACCCTGCGCAGTGGAGTTATTTCAGTCCAAAATTAGTAATGAGATGCATACTTGTGTGCACGGCAGAGACACAGAGGGCCCTTCATGTACACAGCATCCCCGAGTCTCCTCCTCTGTGAGCCAACACAGCCGGCCATTCACTGTCTGTCACACTGCAGCACATGACCCTCACACCCACAGCTCCGCTAATCAGCCTATTTATGAACGTGGTGGCATATAAAAGAGACATTTCGTCTCGTGGCTCTGACTGCGCACAAAGACGATAATTGATTTATTCAGTTTAAATAATAAAAGCTTCTTCATGAGGTCAAGGGCGTTATTCCCCCAGAGTCATCACTGTGGACGGAGTCATTTGCAGAGTGTTGAATCATCAAGTGTTCTCTCTTGGTTGACCTTTTTCCTGCTGCTGCTGCCGCTGCTGCTGCTGCGTCCAATCACTCGACAGTAAATGAAGAAACAGTGAATTAATTTCAGACGCTGTGGCGTTACACTCTGTGAACTTCGTGAGCCTGAGCTGTCATTTGTGGATGCACATGATGTTAATGCTGCACCTCCAGGACTGTACTCATCCCGAACAACAGGCGCTGTATTAGATGGGTGATGCGTAAATGCCATCGTGCTGAAAATTTACAAGCTCAGATCCTATTGTGGTTTCTGTATATGTGTTACACAGAGAAAGAGAGAGAGAGAGTCTGAGCTGTTTTATAGCACTAACGTCACCAGGTTTCGGCCCATCACTAACCAACACGCAGTGGGTGGAGAGAGAGCAGCAGCCTCCCTGTATCCTTGCTGTCTCCACCATGTCTGAGACTCAGCAAGTCAAGTGAGCGTTCCTTATTGAATAAAATGGATGGATTGATGTGGCTGCGCTCTGCTATTAAATCAGGAAGTCCTGTGATGTCGTGTTCAATGAAGAGCGGCTATGAAAATCCGCGTATCTCTGATTTGTTCAGAACATCCACTGTCAGTAGATTTCATGCCATCTGAATCACAGCAGCCTACTCAGACAAGAAGTGAACTGTAAGTCAAATTACTGGAGACGAATCTGCATGTGTGACCTGAAAAGCCCACACAGCCTCGTGCCCTAGAAACCCTTTTTTACATTGAGGTTTTCCACACTTCAGATCATAACGTTGTGACATTTGTCACAGGTAACCCAATACTTTAACCCCTTTATTTACATTTTGATGGCTCATAATACACCATAATTTATTTTTGAGCCAATGTAGTGGTGTTTTTGAATGATAACATAGGTGTTTTGCCAGGTTTTGAGATGGTTTTTTTGCCTTTTTCAAAAACGGTTACTGTTACTTGTAATGAGGGATGGATGAACATTTCCTGAGTAAGTTCAGATGTGAAGATAATTTAACTGAAGAAGAGGAAGCAGAAGAAGAAAAAGAAGATAATAATGATGATTATGCTCAAAAAATCGACACGTTTTTCAGTTTTTCATTCACAGATGGCCAAAATGACCGTTTTGTTTCCTCTTCTTCTTCTTCTTCTTCTTCTTCTTCCTTTTCTTCTTCTTCTTTTTCCTTTTCTTCTTCTTCTTCTTCCTCTTCTTCTTTTTCTTCTTCTTCTTCTTCTTCAAGGTTTATGTCCGTTGGCATACAAATGGTTCTGTTTCCAGTTCACCACCTCTACTTCTTCTCTCTTTAAATGGCATCCTCGCATAAAACCACAAACTATTCTTTGCGTAACTTTTTGTATTCGGTTGATGGAAACGCGCCTAATTCATATTTTCCCTTTTTTTTTCTTACTTGCAAAAAAATTTGCTTTAAAACCACTTGACAATTAAATAGGAGCACAGATGGTGAGTGGTAACACTATATAACGAAGCTAGAATCAAATTTATATATAAACAATCATGTGTAAGCAGATTGTTCAACTGTGTAATAAATAATATTTTAACTGTTTCATAAATAGTATCAAACATGACGTTTGATTTCATGAAAGTCTTAATTCTTTATTCTTGTAGCTGCTTTAGGGGGGTTCGCAGATGTTGACAAATATCTTAATTAATACTTACAGGCGTCTTTCAGTTGTTTATGTCCTTCTAATAAATGCAGAAATAAACGGTTACAAATATGACGTCCAACCAGCCATAATGTCCACAAAAAGCTGAAAACTCTCCTGCTCGTCTGTGAAGTGAATTCTCATCCAGTAAACTTCAAACGGCTCGCTCATTAATAATTCTGATTTAGGAACTGGTCTGCCTCATATTTGCAATTCTGATAACCGCAGCTTGAACTGCTGCAGAGGACACGGGTGGAAACGGGAAGACAGGTTTTTGGGGAGGTAGGGGCGATTTGTCTGCGACTGCAGCATTTTTCACAAATTACACTTCAAAATGCTGACACCCTCATGAGCACTGCAGACACACGGGAGTTCACAAAGTATCCCTTAAAATATTCTTAAACAAATAGGTCTGTGTGCTTTTTTAATGCATATTTCATGCACCTTCCTTAATTTATTACAGCTAATCCTGTTTGTTAACCTCTGGCTGAATATATGAGCCTGTCAATTAGCCTGTGTATAAAACATAAAGGCTAACAAATCTACAAAAAGTCAACATATATTTCCAGCAAAGAGGAAACTGCTGTTTTATTTTCAGTGCACGTTTTAAAAAATGTGCTCTACATTCTGCGAAGACGTGACAACTATCCTATTCCTAGAAGTGTCACAGGGGTGATAAACGTGTAAGGACTGTGGCAAAGTCAAAACACATGCACATCATGGCCTTCATTCAAGATACAGATTTTTTTATAGTTGCAAAGTGGTTTACCACTTTGCATTTTAGAGCGTGCACGCTGACTTCCTTTTGAAAAGTTGATGATGCAACTTCCTCTTGTGCAATTTAAATGCTTAAGCATAAGTCTGTAGTATCTTTCATCAATAGAGATGAGAGATAGATTGTGTTTTTAAGCTTCTTTAACTTTAAATGTCTGAAAAGTGAATGTGGGGGTTTGTTGTTTTCTACTTTTCCTGTTCCATCAGCTGTAAAACCTGGTGTCAGAAAGCAGCTCTGACTGATGTTAGTTTGTTTAACCAACTTTCACACCCTTCCCAGCTGACCCATTCTCAGGGATAGACCCGGGAGGGGGGCAAAGAGCAGCAGTGACACCCACTCACACAAACCCAGCAGGCAAACAGAGGAATGAGCTGTGCCATCCTCTCCGGGGCTGTTATGTTAGCCCGTAACAACACACTTCACCATAAACACAGAGAATTTAAGGTGAACAGAATGATTCACTGCCTGCAACCCGATCGCTCTGTCTTTCCCCTTTCTCATGGCCCCGTCTAAATGTCAGCATCTGTGTAAACGCTAAGGTAATTCACTTGTTGGCTCCCTGCAGTTAATGTGGAAAGAGCAGAGGATGAGCGAGTCACTTTCAGTGCATCCCACTTGGATCTGCTGCCCTTTCGATTTTAACTATTGCTAAAAATAATCATTGTTGATATTAATCATTGTTGATATGATGATTTCTGAGGAGATACCAGTCGACATTTACATGTGTATTTCTGGTACACTTCTTGCATACTATAAGAAAAGTCTTGAGTCAAATGTGAGCATTTTTTTCCACTACAGTACAATAAACACATTCATTTAGGTTAATGATGTGATAAAGTGAGTTTTCACACTCTTTGCTTAGCAGAAGTGAGAGCATGGCTGACCAGGGGAGGCCCCAAGGCAGAAAGCATGATTTCTAAACAGCACCTTTATTAAAGCAGCCCTCATTTTCACAAGCCATACATACGCATAAAGTGAGCACCAACTTCCCCTAACCATGACTCAGAATGAAGCTGCTGAATAAAATAAAACTGAATTTTTCAATACCTATATGGCTGTACATTTTCCACAGACATCAACGGTGTTTTATATTGTGTTTTCTCTGGAATCTAAAAATATCTTGTAAAGTTATATGTGGCAGTTGATTTCTTGTCAAAATGCAACTAGTGTACAGTTTAGATTAACAACAACATACCTGCTTACACATCAGTATCAGGCAGTGAATGCAAAAGTAATTTATCAGAAACTCAATGCAGTTGCAATGCTCACAGTAGTTTTATTCATTGTTGATTGATTTTAGTTACGATAACGACACAAAACATTAGGATAACCACCGCAATCAAATATAAAACCATCAGTGAAAAACAATATTACACATAAAATGCTATGTTTGTAAGCAAAGAGATAAATATGAAACAGCATGCTCATGACTTCATAAAAAGTCAATGCAAAGATGTAAGAGTAGCTACACAGGTTAGCCTGGTTTAAAAACGCTTTATCTCAAGAAAAAAATGGTGGTTTTACAGCAGTGTTATGATACTGTTTCATAAATGCACAGCAATGAGTGTAATCAAAAGAAATGTGGAAAAGTTAACAAAATAGTAGTGGGGTTCTTGATTTTGAGGTCTCTGAGAACTTAAAACTCTTGGCACAAGCTACATTTTAGCTAGCTACAGCTAGCTACAGCGAGCTGTCTGTATAGTCAGGAAATAAACAGTCTGTAAATGATGTGATCTTGAAAAATATACTTATTTACTTTCTTACTCAGAGTTGGATTGATACCATACACTCTCGTGTTTTCACAAGGTATGGAGCTAAAAGCAAGGAGGCGATTAGCTTAGCCTAGTTTAGCTTAGCTTAGGTTAGGTTAGCTGAAAGAAGGGCGAAACAGCTAGCCTGGCCCTCTCCAAAGATAAGGAATAGCAGCTTAAACTAAAGCACATAAATACATTTTATGTCATTTGTTAAACCTTTAACAGAAAGGTTGGAGGTTTATGGAAACTAAAGTGCTGTTTTTAAGTAACAAGTAACCAGCTATGTCTGTCGTTGTTTACGTACTACGCTTACTACCCTTTGTTACTTCATTCACTTTTTAAAATCTCAATAGCTTTAGCGTCAGCTAACAGTAAAATTGCTGGTAACCACCTAACAACAACACATAAGAGTGATATCAAATATCCTAAAACATGGAGAAAGAAACCAACTTTTTGTTTCTTATCAGACTTGAAATTTTACACAAATGTTTTAAGTGTAGAGATGTAACAATACACACGTGTGGCACAAGTAAGCTGCTAGCTGGCGCAAAAAGGCAGTCTTTCTGATTTAATCTGCAACCAGAGAGAAAATTTACATAAGCTTGTAAAACTAATTCCCACGATATGTATTATTTGTTTTGTCTGTGTGGTTAAGCAGTTATTCTAAGGGTTAGTTAGATCTTTTTATCATTTCCTCTGGTTTGATGCCGATAATCACCAGCACATCATGCTAAATCTTCATCCCATATGGGAGTTTGCCATGTCTTATGCTCTTACCCAAGAACATGTGCTGGTGGAAAAACACAGAGACTTCACATTACAAATGCCAGGAGTCCTGTGGAAAGTCTTAATTCAAGTCTTGATAGCCAACAGAGTCATACTGTACATATAGCGCTGACTGGTTTGACAGTGTTCTGGGATAAATTCCAGTTTCTACTCCGTCATACATCCACATTAAAATGCAACATGAGTGAAAAGCGCAGCGTTCACAGCCGTGACAGAGCCTGCATTTCAGCGGCAGGATTGAGCCCGGCTCGCTCACAGAGTCTTTTGATAGTGCGCTGGAAATGCAGAGCAGTTTAAGTCAACACAATGTGTGACAGCTCTGTATACTGCGGCTTGTTCAGCAATACAGGGCTGCGCTTGCTGCATTCAATTCACTTTCAGTTGTATCATCGTTATTGGTGAGTTGGAGCCAAGCCTTTGATTAAAGACCTGTGTTTAAATTCACCAGGAACTTTATAGCCTTTTACTGTGCCATACAGTACAGAATGTTATTTTAAGGAATCTTTTTAACCCAAACAAAGTGATGGGTTTTAATGAAATAAAAGTGCCTGGCTGAGCAGGCGGATCGCTGGAGCGTGATTCCTGGAAAGTGCTTTCCCATGTGTGGGCGGGCAGATCAGTTGGACAGGAGCAAGTAGCAGCCTGTGCCGGTGGCTGGTGTTTGACTTTGGAGAGGGCATACTTTTGAACGCAACCCTGCCAAGTTACAGGCACTCAGAGACCTCCCACAGCTGTCTGACTATTTTTTACACCGAGCCTGGGAACACCGAGTTAGCTGCTCACCTGCAAGCATGCCTGGACACTTTTTAATCTACATACTGCTCTGCTTCAGGGAAGTTGTGGGAAGTTTGTACCTATGAGATCTGTGCAAAATGGAAAAAAAACAGATAAAAGAGATAATCAGTCGTGAGGGCGGCTGTATAATATTTCTTGATGGGGGGAGATAACAAAGTATAGCCACATACGTACATAAAGGCGCACTTACGCGTACATATAGGTGCATATTAGTGTAGTCAACATGGGCCAGATCCTTCAGATAAAAGGATTAAATAACTGGTGGTCTGAGGAGCTATTTAAATTGAAGATTTGCTGATGAGGATGTACTAATGCTTAATGGGCCTTTTCTATTTTTATCCCTTCTACACCCTCACTGACCTTTGGTAGTGAAAATGCTGTGCAGCCATGGAGTCACAGCAAACTATATCACTGACTTTAATACCATTAAATAAGCCAGTTTATATCCTCTGAAACCTGATCTACGGAGCCACATGTAACAGAAGACACCAGTGCATATTACATTACTTGGTTACACCATCTTTAAATTTAGAAAGCAGCAGATTAAAAGCTAACACCTTGCACACAGTTTTGACAAAAAGCACTGTCAAAATAAAAGCTTTAAGAGGATATTTTGCCTATGCATGAGTTGTATTTGCAGTTTTGCTGGTCTCCTGCACAGGAAATGCAAAATTGTATTGTGTTTTGCATCTTTTTTTAAACCTGTGTTTGCAAGTGCATTTAGTAAAGTGCAAGTCATCCAGTGGTCGCCGAGCCGCTAGGTGATGTCGTAGGGTTCAAAGAGTGCAAATTTGTGAATGAAGGTCCACCTTTTATGGTGGTGGAACTGTGAAGGCAGGGGGAACTTAGCTTACACGAGACTTCTTTGGTTTCCTCTCTGCAGTTTCAGCTTTCAGCGTTTGTGTTTCTCTTGTCAATGAATTAAGAAAAAAAAAAAAAAAAAAAAAAAATCACTGCGGCAGGAGTTCACTGCAGTGCATGTTGTGTTTCCATTAACTGCATTCATGATTCAGCAGCTCATTGTGATAAAGCAAACACATGTTTAAAAAAAATGTAAATATTGTATTATTTGTGCTTCAATTAAGTTGATGCCATGCAGTCTGGGAAGCGTATCAATGAGAGGGCAAACAGTGTCGAATGCAAACTCCTCTTATCTTAAACAGCTTAGTAGTTAAACGTCTTTGTCTCTCTCAGCTTTTTGTCTGACTGTGGAAATTTTCCTGTGAACAAATGTACTTTTACTTTTCTTACTCTAACTGCTGCATGACTGTTCACCAGCTGAATAATATTAAAACTGGGTGTATATATCATCAACCCGAGAAATGGTTTCGGGTATTTTTTCTTTTCTCATGTTATCTGTGTTTCACAGTTGAGTCAGAGGATCACTTGTCTTCTGGAGGATCAGTAAATACAAAACGAACTTTGTTAACCCCTGAAGGTTGTTTGACAACATTTAAAGACATTTCCAGACTCCTCAAAGGCCTTTTACCCAGCTGTAAGAGAGGTTTTCTTGGCTCTACGCTGAAGACAATCTCTTAACCCGTTTCTCACAACATGACCTGTTTAGCCAACAGAGATGAAGTCAGCCTTTTTAAACCTGTTTAAGTAATCTGTTTTAATCTAATTAAACTATAGAAATGTCTTATTTTTCTGTGAATCTGAAAATTATTTCAATTCAAAACTGTGAACACAAAATGTCTCTTACTTTAAAGTTCATTATCAGAGTTTGTTCACAGGAAGTTTCAAATCTCCATCACAGTTTTGTGAGCTGCATATTAAGCCACAAATGACCTCCAAACTAGCTGTGATGACACAAATCCTCCCTGTTCGCACTCATTTATTTACTCAGATTGAAGGTGAGCACAGAGAAACTTCCCAACATTGGCAGAAAAATGTGACAACAGACTTTTAGTGTAAAATTTAACTTGTTTTGTATAACTTTCAGGTGGATTATTAAAGACAAATACTTTGCTCTGTGATTCAAAAACCGATCAGCGGCGTCACTGACGACACCGCCGGCTGCCTGACGAAGCCCACGCAGGATTTGAACGCAGGTGAGAAGTCACACCTGATTTCTGCAGACTGAACGGGGCTCGGGAGGTGTGAACAGGACCTCGCGTTTCTCACCTCCTGGTGTAAAACACAAACAATGCCGCCGCGGCCCAGTCAGAGTGAGGGATTTAGCAAGTGGCAGATTGTTGAATGGGAGAGAGCAGACCGCTGGCGCTGGTGAACAAACACAGCAGCCACATCAAAAGGCAGAGGGCGTGAACCGAGGCCGGACCACTGACGATGAGGTCAGACAGTCGGGACATTTTCCCCAACTGAAAAGCTCTGAATGATGATTGTAGCAAAGGAATGTATTGTGATGCAAAACAGCATGTTACTTATACGTTTTCTTAAATTTTCCCAGGGCATATTTATCATCAGGTGGTTTAAAGTGAGAAACGGCTGTCGGAAGAAAACCTGACGTGAGTTTCATGAAAATTAATGTGTTTATTTGATGTAATCATTATACATAAAATGACTCCAGACACTCCTGTAATCTTTGTGGTTTTTCCTGAATGAATTTAATCCATTTGACTCTTTCTCAACTCTGAAAAATGTTCAGTTCAAATGAGGAAAAAATCTTTTTTTTTGGTAGACTTGTGATGTATGAGCCCAGCAACAATTTTTTAAAACCTTTATCAATTTTTCTTTAAAAAATAAGACACAAACTTGTCTGACTGGACTTTTGTTTTGGCGGGGTTGCCATGGACGAAGCCGGCTCCGTCCAAAGGTAACAGCCTTTTCCAGGCAATCATTAGAGACTTAAGGAACCTGCTGCCCTGCATAAATGGTGATATATTGCTCTTACACTTTAATTTCTGTCTAGATGTGACAAATGTGTTAATTGGTGATCTTTATAGGTGCTTGAAGGTGTATTTTGTTTTGTCTCTGGCTTCCTGTGTAACCAGCAGATATCCAGATAACATATCTCTGCTTTCCTTCCTCTTTCATGCTCCGGCCATTGTTTAAAGTCTGATTAGAAACTTGAGACACAAAGACGACATTTTGACTAATCTGTAAAAACAGATATGTGTAAATAAATGTAGAACTATTTCAAAAACATTAATAATTAAAGCTGCAAGCAGCGTTGGTCGAGCCCTCGCACTCTGGCCCGTCGGGGAAGGTGTGTTTTTCTTCAAAGTGTAGACAATTTATCTTTTAATTTTATATTTTAAAGATATTTTGGGTCAATTTTGAAAAAATAAGAGCTTTTATTTTGAAAGAATTCGGAGCTTTTATTTTGAAAAACAGAGGATGTCCTAATGACCAGGTCAAAGTTTGATGGACATGAGTACTGGCAGCTGTGTGAGGATCAGACAAAAGCGCAGGCAGACAGA
>JAQMCX010000032.1:4458632-4495806 GCA_029814765.1 Acanthurus leucopareius
GCTTTGCAGGGCTCGGGCTCTAAAAACGGTACAATAACAATAGAGCCCTCTCCTGCTTTGCAGGGCTCGGGCTCTAAAAAGAAAAAACGATACAATAACAATAGAGCCCTCTCCTGCTTTGCAGGGCTCGGGCTCTAAAAAAAACGAACGAATAACAATAGAGCCCTCTCCTGCTTTGCAGGGCTCGGGCTCTAATAAGAAAAAACGCACGAAAAACAATAGAGCCCTCTCCTGCTTGCAGGGCTCGGGCTCTAAAAAGATAAATCGTCATCGAATAGTAGCAGACAGCTCTGAGTCTGCAGTTTGGCCTCCGTTGCTCTTCACACAGACTCTTTTACCTTAAATGTAACCAAAGCCCGTCAGACATGATGGTCTGAGCTTGTCGGACCACAAACTGAATGCAAATGAAACCACACCGCTTCTGAAACCAAAGTCTTGTCCCTCGCTTGCAGATCCTGCACTCATATGCAGACGTCTGTTCATGAAGATACATCTCATTACCTTTTCTTTCCCAAAGTCCAGTCTGCTTGCTGTAGCTTCTTATATTCTTATTCAGCAGTGGTGCAGATGTTTTTATGTAACTCTCCAGAAATGTCTGACTATTCCTTTAAATGATAAATACCTTTTTGTTACTTCTTACCTCAACTCCCTCATCTCTGTCTTTTTATTTCACCTTTTTTTCTTTGGTGAGTAAGTAAAAAAAGAAGATAATGACATGTAAAGCTCAGTTTAATTGACATTTAAACAGCTTTATTGGGCCGTAAAGAATCGCACACACATTGTAAGCACATGAGGTGACTTCACAGGTACTCATCATAAAATTCACTTTGTTACATAACAAAATGTTTTTGGTGTTTTCTCTCACAAACTCAGATCATCTGCTTTATTTGTAGGTCTCACATTTTAAGTTAACTCTGATCGGCGCCTAAAACATGTGACTTCAGCTATCAAGCTAGTTAAAACAGTGAGATGTGGAAGGAAAAGTGGAAAAATATAGACATCTTTCACATTTCTCATAACTACAACTTTCTGTGAATTTATGGATAAAACTAATCTTTCACACAGGACTCCATCGCTCGCTTGACAGAAGCTGATTGATGAGTTTTCAGGGTCTTTAAATTACAATTTAAAGCTATGAAACAAGTTTAATACAAACTTCAGGAAGGTTATTTCTCTTTTGTGAAGTATTTAATTTCAGCCAGCATGAATGATTGATAATAAAAACCATTTATATAATAAAGACAGTGGCAATATTTCCTATTTTACTATGAACAGACGCCAGAAACTAGACGGTAATGGATCAAAAAAAAGTCCCACATCTTTTTACCAAGAAGAAGAATGAGTGTTGGTTGAATGTAAACATGCTGCCTACCAGTGTATGTGTGTTTGTGTGTGTGTGTTGAGCTATCCTGTAAGATGAGGTGGCATGATGGTGGGAAACTCAGTCATCCTTCACTGCTGCAGTTCTTCTTGGCTTCCTGTTAGCTGGGCGGGCATCCCCGCTTCGCCCATTCACTCAGTCATTCATTCATTCATTACCTGAAGTCCTGCAGCAATTCTGTGTGGGATCTGAAGCACGACAGCACATTCCCGTACCTCGCAGAGAGGGAGTGGGAGTTGACAGGGGTTTATTTTAATGAGGTTGATGTTTGTTTAACCGCCTCTCTTTTCTTTACAGATTCAGGCCTCGGCTTCACATGAAAGCAAGAGAGAGAAAAAAAAAAAAATCTGACAGATCGACCTGTTGTTGTAAAAGTTGTCGTATAAGAGTAACTAAAAAAAAGTTCAGAATGGGTTTCTCTTAAAGTCTGAGTAAGTTTTAAAAGGGGGGTTGGAGATGGGAGATTAATAGTGAGGACGGCAGGGACGGATGTTCAGTCCAGTGAGCATGACTAACCGCTGAGCTGACCTCAAGCAAAGGTGAGAGGAATGTAGTGACAAATCCATGACGTGGACCAACACCTGCACCTGCAAACGTGGAAACCAAACTGGAAGTACGAGACAGTCAAATGGTCCCTCAGCTGCTTCTGCAAGGCTTTTCTCCACCTGCTTCAGCTGCTGCAAGAATGCTGTGATTTAAGGGGCAGTTCGTCATTGTGGGAAATACCTTCTTGTTGCTTTCTTAAGAGAGTTAAGAATATCGACGACACTCATATCTGTAGAGTTAATATAAAGCCACAGCCAGGAGATGGTTAGCTTAGCTTAGCATGAAGACTAGAAACAGCCATCCTGACTTTGTCCATGAGTATAAAAATCTGTCTGTCATCATCTCTTACGCTCAGTTATTATGAGTTATATCTTGTAAATTTAAATTCTGTATAAAAATGGAAGTGTGAAATAAAAATATCTGTGGCTTTATGGAAGGTTATGTTTCAATTATTTCTCTCAGCTTTGTAAAGTCCGGTGCTATAAGATGAAAAATCGGGATTTTCCCACTTTTTTTTGAATGAGTGCTGAATTTATAAGGAGCCAGTGAGTGTTTTTTATTACCTTTGCTGTTTCTAATGTCCATGCTAAGCTCAGCTAATCAGCTAACCTTGTTTATGTTAACTGTTTCTTCAGAAAGCAAAGAAGTTTATTCCTCAAAATGTCAAACCATTAAGTAAATGTAGAATTTAAAGGATTTTTTTCCTTTTATATAACTTGGGTCGGACTTTTTTCTTTGGTCATAGTTTAATTGGTTTCGATAACATTATAATTGCCGAGATGTAAAGATGGCAGAGTCGCTTAAAAAAGAAAAGAGGATGAGACAATCAGACGGTCTGTAAACACGCCCTCAGTTCAGCCACATTATCTATAAAATAAACCTGAACAGTCGACTGCCTGTGATGTCTGTGATAATCTCTTACTTCGCTATAAAACTGTGTGCGCGCAACTACAGCAAATACGGCCGTCTGTGCCCTCTGTGGACTGCGAAGACTGTTTAATCAGAGATTTTTGATCATAACTTTCAAGTTTACCTTCACTTTCTCTTCCAACTAAGTTTTTCCAAGGATGTTTGAATGAATCTCTGCGATTACATAACCACGCGGTCTGAGGGATCCAGAGAGTTGCCTCTCAAAATGTGAAACGTCTAGACCAGCTGCCCACAGCTCCTCTGTGTTGACTGCTTGTGGGTCTTTGATGCATCCAAGGCAAACACTTTCTCTTCCGCCTCCATTAAAAAAACAAGATGGCCACATATGCTTGAGGATGAGGAGGACGGAGAATCTAGAAAATGAGAAGGTCCGTGCAGCTTTTCCCTTTTTTTCTGTGCTGAGGATTTATCAACAATGCCGTGAACATTAACGGAGGGACATGGCAGCTCATACATGTACGAATCAAAGAAGTTTCAGAGGTTTTGGTGTAAATTTGTGGTTTTACTCCAACAGAAGACGAGGATTGATGTTCTTTTTTCCACTGTTTTCTGGACAAAGATGAGCCTTTCACCTGGAGGTTTGTTCTAAACTTGTCTTATTTGGTTTCTGAAATGATCTCTTATACCAATGCTGTTGACTTCCCACATCTCAGTGATTATTCTGGTGAGTGTATGGACTTGAGTGAAATAAAAAAAAAAACAAAAAGCTGAAAACATTTTAAAACCTGCAACCAATGTAAAATCCTGCAGAGCATCACGTTATTCACAAAGCAACACCTCTGCGTTGCGGTCAGGATTTTGTAATAAGTACAGATACTGAGTTTAGTTTGCCCAAATGACTCTTGTGAGAAGTGTCAGGGGCTCATGTACAGATTAAACGCTTTCACTCTCTGCAGCTGTAAACAGGGGGCAGTGATGCAGAACAACCAGGCCTGGCTTTAGTGTAATGAGAACGCTTCACTCCCCTGCTGGACTTGAAGAAAACACGCTTAGTAAACATCTGCCAGAGTGAAAAATTTATTCAGACAAGCTCATTTCAAAGCATTCAACAGCGTAAAAGACCTTGGAAATACAAACAACGTGTGAACTGACTATGCTTGTAAGAATTCATGCGGTTTTATAAACTATTGCAAAAGAAATTCCATTCCTCTTTCACCTCTTTGTGGTTAGATTTCATTACACAATATCACAAATTCTCTAAGTTTTGGCTCAAAAGTCTATGATGCCAGTAATTACAAACTTGTCATGCTGTGAAAATTTGAGAGGACTTCTGCTTCTTTCTCTCGTGGGCTTTATGGAAATGATGACAACCTTAAACCTTTTCAATTTATACAAACATCAACAGAAGTCTAATGCAGCTTTTTTTCTGCATTTTAAGTGAGAAAATTGCTATGGATGACACAGAAAAGTCCCTTCTTTGTCCCCTAAACTCTGCACAGAACAGTCGCTCACTCACTATCAAAGTGACAATTTCAAACGGCCAATTATATGGATGTTTCAGAGCTCTGAAAGGAGAACGAACTGCATGTGAAAGTGATCAGCGCTGTCCCTTTAAGCAGACCAGCATGACAGTTGTAACACTAGGTACTTCCCAACCACAGTATGTATCACCACGGGGCCCATTCAGGGTGTATCTGTGTCCTGTCACAGAAAGGGGGAAGTGGATGGTATTAAAAAAAAAACATGCAGGTTCTGTGTGTGTGTGTGTGTGTGTGTGTGTGTGTGTAAGTGTGTGTGAAACTGGATCCAAAGACGACCGCTTCCACATTTTGCATCCTTCCCAGTCGGGTCAGTCTTGTCGCAGTTGTCTTGTGAACGTGACCACAGCAGCAAAAAGCCAAAAAAAAAAAAAAGCTCAGGGGCTGCAGGAGGGTCTGCAACACCACCACCCGCCCTGCAAAACAGAGAGAGGCAGAAAACTCATGTTTAAGTCTTGATATGACTGTTTGCGTTTCATAATGCAAGTTATCAAGAAGAAAAAAAAACTCTCAGGTCTGCAAATGAACCGCTCCTTTCATTATGAGCTGGGGGTGAGTTAGCTGTGAAAGAGAGAGAGAGAGAGAGAGAGAGAGGATAAAAAAAAGATAAATGACAGAGAGAAACAAACATGATCACAAAGCTCCACCACTTAAAATTTAAACTTCCTAACTTAAACCAAGTTATTATATGAGCATAATATAGTGCCGTATAAAGGTTATTGGTCTGTTTACAGCCTGACATTTGCTTTGTCTTGTTACATTTACGCTTTAAAATCATTACAGTGGTGAAGATTGTCTTGTTGAAAGAAAAAGTGTCAGTAAACTTCGGTTATTTACAGAGATTGTTTCCAAAAGTCCATTAGGGAACCAGGACGATGCTAAAGTCTCGACTGGCCTCCAAAAACTCATCATCCCTGCAGCTCTTTATGGTTGAAGATGTTTCCAATGTACTTACAGTTCCAGTGAAAGCTAAACATTGTAAACTTCATGAAGGATCGTTTTATCACAGGAGTGTTGGATCAGTTTTAGCTAGTTGTACCTAATAAACTGGCAACTGAGTGTCTATTCTCCTGCACTTGGTTCCAATTCCTCTTTTTAAACTGTATAATGTTACGTTGAGTTATCAAAGCCAAGACAGTGGTTTTTTATGTTTGCTTTGTCCCATCAAATGCAAATTCGGTCCAAGTTTTGTGTGTCGTTTTAAATACATTGTCATTGGTGTGTCCTACAGCTCAAGACTCGGCGAGAACGAAAGTTTTGTGGGTTTCAAACCAAAGTCTTGTTACATAGCATTGGTTTCTGACGAGCGGACCGAAAGGTTTAAGGGGTTAAAACATCAAGAAGGTGAGACACATTGATGAGCGAGATCAATCAGTACTAATTGGCAGACACACAGGCCATGAACCCACATGATGGTTTACTTGTTACATGTCTTAAGAGGATATTAAAGCAAAACAGAGGTCTAAGAGATCTTTAAATATAAAAAATCTGTCTTACAAACAAGCTGGACAATCTCACTGATGAACAAACCTGATGGCTGTCACAATATTTTACCCTAAAATCCCAATCTGAAGCCATCAGGTGCAAACTTAGCAGGAGGATGACATCTTTAAAGTGCATTCAATAATTTTCACCGCCTTGGTAAAATCCAAAATTCTGGTAATAAAGAGTAAAACAGTTGTGAAAATACAGATTATAACCGCTTACTGAGGGATTTCAGTGCAGAAAAGGCAGCTTGGATACATTAGACGTTAAGATACAACTTGGTAGGCAGCTATTACTGGGAGCATTTTTTAAACAGTGTTTGATACCAAAGAGGTAAGTTTGTGAAAATCAACTCTTGTTTGCATGAAAAAAGTGATCAGAATTGAGACAACAGAAGATGAGGCATCCTGACATCTAGACCTCATATGAGTTCAGCTCATAAAAACACTGGACTCTACATTTCTCATAATGAAAAGTAATGAATGAATGACTGAATGAGAGAATAAACCCGTGGGGGGCCCCTTTAAATGAAAAAAAAAAAAAATCCAGGTGTGTTACAGTAAAAACAACACAAACTGAAAACGATCGGCCTCGTTCAGTGCATAAACAAAGTAAGACAGTAAAAGAGGAACTTCTACCTCTTGTGTTTTTACATCTGACATAGTAGGTGCTTCCATCTTTGCCCCGTGTGCATTATGAGGGCGTTATGTGGTTCACACAGAGATTGACTTCTCAGGCAGCCCAGTGGCTGTAGAAACGAGGACGCCACGTGTCAGAGAAAATGTATTTCCAGGGGGCTGACAGAAAATTATAAGAATGTGGGCGAGGTTGTAACCAACACGACCCAACTGGCACCGTGCCTCCTCACGTGATCGCAGACTATTTGTGGAGGTTTGGTATCCGAGTGCGGTCGGCCCCGGCTAAAACTGGCGCTGGAGATCAAATCAGTTCGCTTGGAGTCAGTCACATGTAACCTTCGCAGCATGCAGCAGCTCCTCCGGACAGGCAGGAGCTGCACACTCATATCTGAACCCGATGGTGTGCTGCACTTTCATTTATGTGCTGCACCACTATTTATACATGATAATCTGCAACCAAACCAACTGCTGCTGAAAAACTGAGGCATGCAGGGGGAGCTTGTACGACATCTTCCCAGCGTGGCTGCGACTCTGGCCTCGCTGTGGGAAATCCTGTTTCATCTGATGTCGATTAAACCAAGTCGGGCTGAGTCTCACCCACAGCAGGTCACACCGGGAGCTGGCTCATGACACCAGCATCCCAACGTCAAATCACATCAAACACAACTTGATTATCCAGAGGAGGAACATAAGCAGAGGTGTGAAGAACAAGGAGGCGCAGTTCTTTTTTTAAAAATAAGGAAAGAAAAGGAACAGAACATAACAAAAGATGCCAGCATCCCTCCTTAAATAAAGCAATTAATCTGAATTTCTGACCGCCCACCCGACACCAGTTTTTTTCCGGTCCATTTTCGTTGCTCCCACATAGATTCAAGTTATTAAAAACAGCAGTGAATAAAGGATGAAGGATAACGTTGGCACATCATCTGAAACAGCCGATAAAGGCTTTAAATTTTACTGCCCATCTTAAGAACCATCATTCTGAATAACAGAGAGAAACAAAAATATAAATCTGTCTGCTATAGTTTTCTTATCTCGCCTGGCGAGTGTGAACATTACATCTGCATCTGTCAGTGTGGCATCACAGCAGAAACGTCCACTACAAGAACAAACTGCTGGAGAAAAACGAGCATCATCAGTGTTATCATGCACTTTTAATCAATCTTGTGTTTGTTCCTTTATTTTGCAATTATCTGATAACCCATTAGATTCATTTCACAACCACTCATTTGGGACTTAAAACCAAACAGGGACTAAACCTTGTGGTGAGATTTACTGTCCTGAAACTGCTCTTTTCCAGGACATTCATGAACATTACAGCACGTTAGATTCTCCAGGACCTTTGTGCACAAGAAGAACACTTAAAACTACATAAAAGCAGCTTTCTTCTTCCTCTTCATTCCCTTTTTTTGTCCCATTTTCAATTAGAAACAGTAAAACTTCATCACATCCAACATCTGGTAAAGAATCAGACAGATGTAGACCCCAACCGACCAAAAAATTATTACATGGCTGTGATGTCGGCTGACAAAGTCAGCATATAAATTGATGCTTCAGCCAGTTTTGTTGCAGCTCAGATTACTACGTACACATAAAAAAAACCCAACTATGGCGACCATTTTCAGAAAAAGCTCAGTTTTGCTGGTTTACTCTGAACAGAAGGGCAGAAAAAAGGATAAAAAGATGCATTTACGAAACAAACCAACTTATTGTGAACGCCTTTAAAGCCTTTCAGTATAAATTCTCCTTCATCCTGATAAATCCACTTTATTGGTTACTTAGTCATGGAGGATCTTGCAGAAAACTATGAGCTGCCTCTGACTGTTTGAATGAAAGCAACGTCAGCCCCTTTGAGTCACCGGTTACTAAACTCGTCCGACTCCAGCTGCTTCACATCTCCGCTGTAACGTGAACCAGCAGGAATGTGCTAGCGGCAGCTGCTCGCCCGATGATCTGCAACCCGTCTTTCATCGACAACAAGCTCATTACCTGAAAACCTCTTGACCGGACAGACAAACACGAGAGCATCGGTCGAGAGGAACAATCCTGGAGGGAGGTTAAAGGTCTGACCTGGACCTGGTCTGAGTTTAAAGGACCACCCGGGGCTCGCTGACCACCAGAATGAGATCTCAAGACTTAGTCAGGAAAGATTCAGAGGTCTGAAACCTCCTCTGGAAGCAGCAGGGGGACCTCGTCACATAAAAATGTAGGATGCTGGGTTCAGGGCCAGGCCTTCCTCAAGAGCTCCAGCCTCATTATCGGTCTGTATTTCAGAGATTTACCCACTGACACGCTGACCGACAGCTGCTCCAGAAGAGAGCCAGCGGGCAAGAGGAGCTGCCCGGTAATGGGGCACTTCCTCAAATCATCCTTTAACAAAAACAGAGATTTCTCCTTAAACTGAGCCGCTGTCATCCAGTGGAAGTGTGTCTTCCTCTGCCAAAACCAGAAATAAATTGGCGCAGACTGTTCGGCTTCTCTTTGTAATGAGTCAGCACCGCTAATGTTTCTCTTCATACAGCTGCTCGCCGCCTATAAAAGTCCATTTTCTCCTGCCAAGGACCACACATATGAAGAACCACGGGGCATTTCAGCGATTCCCTTCCTGCCTCTCTCTGACTCACATGAATAAGATACAAATGAGACCACAAGTAGAAATGAATACACCTTTTTTATGTCTTTTGAAAACGTGCTCAATCAGATTGAAACTAACAGCTGATGGAGGCAGCGTTTCAAATCAGGCAGCTATCAGGTTCAAGGTGCAGAGAGAGACCTCGCCTCCTCCTCCTCCTTCTCCTCCTCGATGTCTTTTTACACGAGGAGCCAGTGAAGTCATCACAGCTGCTGCTGCTCTCCCATAGAGGCCGAGTGAAAGGTTGTCCCTCCAGCTGAGGGCCGTAAATTCAAGACGTAAAAACGGGGAAGACGTACCCTCCAATCAACAGGTGCAGATCCAGCATGAATACTAACCCGTTTTTTTCCCCCCTCCTCCTCCTCCTCCTCCTCCTCCTCCTCCTCTTCTGAAGGAGCGAGGACAAAGAGGAGCGAGACAGGAGCATTCAGTCTGGAGAACTTATGATGCTGAACTGGCCTTAATTAAAACAATGAGAGTCCTTCATGGAACGTCTGCAAATTACAGAAGACGGGACAGAAACTTGGCTCGTTCGACTCATTTCGAGGCTGTAACTTTTGCGTGAAAACAACACCGGAGGAATGTAAACACACAGACGTCTCCATCTGACCTTTTTTCCTCCACACACAGGAGATGAAAACCCTCCTCACGTCCGTTTGAGGAGCTGTGCTTCTCATCTTCCTCTTAATCAGAGATCTATCACACGAGCAACATATAATGATCATGCTTGTATATTCCAGTGGAGACTAAAAGTCGTGAATTATGCATGAATGCTGATTTTTCTACATAAACACTGCTCATCCACATTAAATTTTCCGAGTGATGCTTCCTAAGTTTCTATGAGAAAATAGTGCACATTATTCCAGAATAAATCCATCTTTTAAGTATCAAACACTGATGATCAAAGACTCGGGAGCTGACTGTGTGAAGTTTGTGGTTGAAAATTCCTCACTGTGCTCTGCAATCGTTCATATTCCTTATAATGTGACTAAATATTAGACAATCCTGTGTATCTCATTGGGGTTTGTGTGTCTGTTTGTGCAGGTTACATCACCAATCTCCTGATCTTTCGTGGCTTTTACTAAACGGCGCGCATGCATGACTAATCACTTCGTCAATACCTTTCTGTTCACGTCACATGGGACGGAGAAAGACGCAGAGATGGGAGAGATTTACGTGTTTACGACTTGTTTTTGTTGCTTGCTGATCATGTGAGGCTTACAAATACTGTGCATTTTCAGTATGAAAGGATGAACTAATTGATTAGTCATCCAGCTGATAATTGATCTGAAACTACTTTGACAAATGATTGATAATCAACTGATCAGAAAGGTCATTTTTTAAACATTTGATGGTTTAATTAAGATGAATGTTCACCTCAAATGTCTCTAAACTACAGAACATTAACGTGACTAATCTGTGAAATCTGGAACGTTTTTGTTAAAACTGGAAGCAACTAGGAAGCTGAAGGCAACTTTATTTTCATTAACTAAAATTGGCAACACATGCAGCAACAAACCTCTGCTAAAAATATATTTAATTGTGCTTAATTTTACCTAGAAACAATGCAGAGAAGTCTTAATGAAGGAGAACAGGAGCAGACCAGACCTTGATGATTTTTACCTGCCGTAACAACACATAAGGACGGATTACAAGCCTGTGAGGACCACAGCTACTAAAATATTGACTGTACGCTGATAAAAATTCAAGCTAAATATAGCAAGTGTGCTGTAAGCAACCAAAACTTCAGCCACATTAAGCCAAAAGACGGAAACTAGGTCACTCAGAGGTCACATCAGGTCACAAACTAACTTGATAAACCTCTGGCATTGTGCAAAAAGCCCACTGTGTACTGTCTTCCTCCGAGTACATTAGTGTGAAATCGCTACATGACACAGCAGAAGTAGTAAGAGGAGGCATATGATCCCCATGGACGGCTCGTCATGCTCCCCCACGGCGATATAAGACCGACTGTTCTCAGTGGCATTCATGGAATTTCACCCTGTTTATTCTTCTTTCATCTTCGCTTCCTGTCATTAAGAAACATCCCACACAAATCCAATAAATGAACAACCAGGCCTCACATTAGCATTCTGATGGAAGCGTTTATTTCCTGCTGTAAGAATGACACCATTATTATTCTCTGAAAATTCAGGCAGAGGATTTAATTCGGGTCTTTCCGCATCGTAACTCCTGCAAGTCCAAGTTCAGGTCATTTTCCAGCAGTTTCATTGACAGAATTTTACTTTTTAAAAGAAAAGTTTGAGAAACTTTCTCTCTCTTTTTTTTTTCTTTCACTGACAGCTTTGACATTTTCCATGATGTTGCTTCATCTGGTTGACCCGACCGTGAACCATCAGATGCTGTAGATAATGAATACATATATGATTTATCTAAACGTCAGAGGGAAATTTGTGTAATTTTTTGTGCCCAGGAGGCAGCAGGTGAAGCCCCGAACGCTCAGAGAGAAAGTGTAATGAAAGTGAAGTGACACATGACAAATAAAAGATGAAATATCTTCATCAAATATCTGCTTACCGGATTAAATAAATCAAGAGGGAAAACATTCATGTCCAGTCATCACTTTTTAATTTATTAAGGAGTTAAAAAAGAGGAAGTCAAGCCGGATCACACCGACTGTTCCTCCCACACAAAGGTCGCAACCTCCATGACCGGCCTGTCTGGACATCAGACACCAGTCTGGATTTTCTGCTCGTGTCTAAAAAAACCCTCACAAACCCACCAGCCACGACTCCTCACCCCTCGCCGAGACCCTTTCTGACACATGTCCCAGCGTGCACTTCACTTTTGAGGAATAACCACTAACTAACCCAGCGTTACAGGACGGTGGAGTTTGAATTTGAAGCACATTAATCAACAACTGTGTTGGGAAACTCGAGGGACATGTGAAACAGGAAGCTTCAGCGTCCTACATTGAAGACAGGCTTATGATTAATTGCCGGGCCTTCACAATGAAGCTGTTGGTTTAGCTGTGAGGTTTTTCTTCTTTTTTTATGGACATTTAATTCAGCTTCTTTTATCTGGGTTGCAGAGGTTGGAGCATGTCCTCCATTCATTTCTTCGGCCGCCTTTGAACTTCCTCAAACACGGAAGGCTAAATATTTACACGTCTGCCCTTGCTTGTTTAATGTTAAAGGCACACTCACACAGCGGAGTAAATGAATGAAAAAAGCTTTAGACAAAACACCTCCAGCGGCTGATGAGTACCAGGCCACTCTGCAGCGCCGCTCCCACAGGTTCAACCTCCTTTTCAGGGCATGGGAGACAGTGACCCTGGGGTCTGCTCGGGGGGCTCAGTGGAGAAGCGCAGCCCTGCTGACACTGCTGTCTCTGTGAAAAGAGGTGATCTGTGCATTTAGGGTTGGCTCAGGCTCAAGAGATTAAACGGAGGTGGGCTGGAAAACCCATGTGAGCGCTTTACAGACAAAGACAACGAGCCATCTGATCAGCTGCCAGCGTGCCATTCATGATCTCAAAAGAATGAGGTGTACAAAAAGCGTGTACGAGTCATTTTTTTCTTTCATTTTTCTTAATTGATCATTGGCTAAACTGTGACGGTTCAATCCTACTTTAGCGGCCGTATCTAAGCTTCGGATCTCTGCCTATAAAAGCAGTGGAATAAGACTGACCTTCTGTTATGTCAAGAGTTTGCATGTCAAGCTTTATGAAAACCAAAAAAAAACAGGGAGAAAAGTGGAACAATGTCGTATTTTTGAGATACAGAAAGCTGCTCCAAATGAATATGTGGCAGGAAATGTTGATACTGTGGTCGCCACAAATAAGTGGACTTGTGGGAAACCCTGAAATAAATAAAATGCATTTATCATTTTTATCATTGCATTGTGGCCCTCTGATTGCATTGTGGCCCTCTGATGAGAATCAATCAAATATTGAAGTGCCAAGATATTTCTACAATGGTTAAGAGTAAGAAAATAACAGTCTGATCTGACATTTTCCCTTATTACTCTTACTTTAAACAACTAGTTGCGCACTGCAATATAACAATAAAGCAGTTTATTTAAGCCTTCATATCTCCTACATGGACCATAAAGCTGTAGCCTGGGAAGTGTTGGCTTAAGCCTCAGTATTTTAACACAATGTCACGTTCTGTAGCTATTAAGTGCTAATTTAGGTGTATAAAAGTCAGCTGGAAACATTAGAAACGAACGAAAGCAGGAGACAAAGCTGTCAACCAACTCATTTTAGCTTAATTAGCGAGCTAGCTGTCATTTCAGCTGATGAATTCGTTGTGTGGAAATGAGAAGTCTGCTTTTGTTTAACTCCATTTAATCAAGTACAGGAGGTTTAGAGGGTGGAAAGATTAATTAAACAGTCAATTAATCCTGTCACCTGTATTTAGTGGATGCTAAATGGTCGTGCGAGAGGTGTGAAAAATCTGTTGAGCTTTAATTCTGACCCCCCTCTGCGGCAACGCAACCAAAACTGCCCCCGTGACATTTTTTTCCGCCGGATCACCTGGTGGTTTGAACTGAAAATGAGGTGGGAAGACTTGAGGTGTTTGCTGCAGGAAAGAAAATTACTTAGGACTGAAAGTACAAAGGCGAGAGGAGTTGCCAGAGAAGGATTGACTCCACTCTCTTATTCTTAATCCTTAATCAGTTTACTTTTGAAGATCTGGCTAATTCTCCTGAATGAAGCATCTGTTTCACTCCCGGCTAAGTGGAAAAAAGTGTCAGGGTCAGTCAGAGAGGAGCAATAGTTCAACTTCCAGGGGGAAATAATCAGGGGAAGGAAGCTATTATTAAACGTGATCTGCTCTGAGGGTTTTTTCTTTTTTTTTCAAATCTGTCACAAATGCTTTGGACACAGCTTTGTATCGATGTGGAGGCCAGTTATGAAACTTTCAAGGAGCCTTTATTTTATATTCTGCGGTCAAAAAACACCAATGTGTGATGGCATGCATTAGGCTCCACGCTTTTAAAAGCTTCATGTAATGTTGCAAAGTGAAACCAAGCAATCTCACGCTCGGGGACGGCAATCTAATCTGTGGTGAATCAGCAGCAACTGAAAAAAGTCCCGTTCTGCTTCTCCCTGATAGTGAAAAGAACAACAGCCATCAGCAGGAAGAGGAAACAATGTCCAATGTCACCGTGGAGGAGAGAGAAGGAGGATAAGACGCGTTCAAATCCTCAAAAATCTGAGGTTTACACAAAAGGATTTCGATTTTGTACATTTGTGACAATTAAATGGGGGGAGTTTTCGAAACTGTCTCCTCGATCCAAGATGAAGAAGTCATCATGAATCTCAGACAAACAAAGACAATCTGCTGCGTGAATGAAAAAAAAAAAAGAAAAAAGAAAAAAGCTCATGAGACGTGGCAGAGCGCAGACTCTTCTGGGACGAGGCAATTTTCAGTCTGGTGCTGCATTTGTCTCATTTGGCAGAACATGATGATTAGATTTACAAGTACAAGAGCTTAATTTTATTCAGACGAGGGGGAAAAAAAACATGCTGGCACAAAAATAATAATAAAAAAAAATTAAAAAAGCTCTGGTGAAACGGTTAAAACAAAAATGTCTAATTGTCTGTTTTATATCTTCTTTTTTCGTATCGTTCGGATCGACCACATGCTGCTCTTATCCAATTAAGAAACTCTTGACCCTAAGCTGTTACTGTCTGAGATGCTGAACTTAATCCTCTGGAGAGGTGTTACTCAATACTGTAAATATATTACATCTTGGCACAGTGAAGAGAAGGCCCATGAATCTTTGGGAATCTCACAATTCAATTCAAAACCAGTTTTCAATTAAATAGACAGAAAAAAAGGGGACTATTTTCTGCCACTTTCCCAAAGACATGTTGTGCAATCTGCAACCTTTGTTTTGTAAAAGTTAACAGCATTAATGAATGAATTACTTTAAAAGCGGCTTACAATCACCTGCCTGAAAGCAATGAGAGTCACAAAACAAGTAGGAGGCGGCGAGCTGTTCCCTTGTGTCTTTATTACTCATCGACGGTGAATCTCATTAATGTTTTGTCTCAGGTTTTTCTCTGTGTGATGGCACAGAAAGCTACATTACTTTTAAAAGGTCAAATGTGTAGGATTTAGGGTGTAAACACCTGAAAATAAGAATTCGCTGTGTTTTCATGACCCTACAATGAGCCTCTTATATCTGCAGAAGGAGCGGGTCCTCTTCCATGGAGTCGGCCATGTTGTGCCGCCATGTTTCTACAATAATTAAACATTGACTCTAAAAAGGGGTCTGTTGTATTTTTCTCAAGTTTTGCAGCCAAAACGGTTCTCTGACATGCTTGTAAGTGGAGACTGAGCAGACAAACTCACTCAGAAAAGAGCAACTTCACCACTAGGTGCCACCAAAACCTGCACACTGAAGCTTTAACGTTCATCTCGCGTAGACAACTATTTGGTCTTTGAATCAAAATTGCTCAGAGCTGCTGTGTTTTTTTAAAAAATGAGAGTGTGGATGGTTATATGGTAACTTAAGTGTGTGAATGACGCAAAACGTGTGGGTGCTGTTTGTCTTCTCAATTAAGTTTCGCCTTTTCCAATTTTTACTAAGTGACATTTAGGAAACTGATTTCTGACATTTCTGGCTTAATCTAGAAAGGAAGAAGACAAGAATCTTATATTGATCAATTTTTTTTTCCACCAAACTGAAAGACAAAATTTTAAAAAAATGCAAAAAAAGTCCCAAGAGAGGTGGAGGTTGAAGTGAACTTGTGGGTAAACTAGAGTCCCAGTGAAGGTGAAGTCATTGTTTTTTTCCTCTGCAACCTTTTTACAAAGTTATAAACGTTGAAAACTTTGAGCGATGTACAAGGTTACCTCTGTGATCGAAAAGCTTTGAGGCAGGAAGGATTTGCATGTCGCACAGAGAGGCTTAAGTGCTTTTATACGTGGTGTCACAGGGGTCCTGACCGAACTCCAGTATGTGACGGGAATGTGTTGGTCCAGGTTGCCCTTTAGAGAGGACATGAAATGACAACACGAGAATGTGGACAAATGCTTATTGTTATATTAAAGAAAAACATTTTTTTTCCTTTACGCAACATTTTCACATTCTTAGTCGACATTTTTCACATTCAACCCTCTTCATTGGAAATGATAATGTGCAGAAAAATACTATATATTCCTGACTCTATTTACAACTCAGCCTGTTTGTTTATTCTGACTGTTTTGCACCACAATGTCAAAACAAACTCCCTTTACATGAAAACCTGATTTGAATTGCAACTACAGAAGCACAAAT
This sequence comes from Acanthurus leucopareius, assembly GCA_029814765.1. NCBI lineage: Eukaryota > Metazoa > Chordata > Actinopteri > Acanthuriformes > Acanthuridae > Acanthurus > Acanthurus leucopareius. The sequence goes on from JAQMCX010000032.1 coordinate 4,474,976, forward strand.
ATGCTGTTACTTCTACACAAACATACATGCAACTAACACTTCAACGCCTGAGAGAAAACACTTGAGATTCCTGCAGGATGGCACCGTTAGATCTGATATTCTGCCAGAGTTTCGTCCTCCTGCAGAGTGAAGACAAAAGAGGAAAAGTCTTAACAAACCTCCCGTCCAAACCTGACGATACCAGAGCGATGAGCCCGTGTCTTTACGGTATCTGCTAACTTTGTGAAGGTGGACCAGTCGCAGAGGTCACCTGTAGGTCAGGTGGCTGTGCTCAGGAACCTGTTCGCTGATTAAGATGAAGGATGCTGAGCGCATAAGGCAGGGGAGGTGCAAACGAGCCTGGGGCCCCGGGGGGCCCATCTGTTGTGGGCAAATAAACGGGGGCTTCAGTGAATGGGGAGAAAAACAGGCCTTCTCTTCCCCCTGCGAGGCCGGCAGACAGCTCCATTAATCAGGACCAGGATGAGCCTGCTGGGCTCGCAGTGACAAGTCAGCAGTGGCACAAACTCTCCTCCTCCTCCTCACACTGTATCTCCATTAGAGGCTGGAGGTGTCAGCTGGCTGCAGCTTCTGTTCCTCTGTTGTCACTTTCCATGTTTTGACAACTGTCCTCTAAGAATAACTGGTAAAAAGTGACACAGGAGGAGCAGGGAAGTAATTTATGATCTGCCGTTAATGCCGCCAATAAACAAACATCTGTTTGGGAGCTGGTTTTCATAACAGGGTGACTTCACTCAACTCTCTGAAACAACTACAGTGAGATTTGAGTTTTAATGAATGACAGCAAGACTTATTCAGACCGTTTCCTTTATTAGTATCAGTCATATTTCACTGAACTTACTTGATCCTGATCATTAGATATAATTTCTCTTTAAGCAGAGGGTCAAAAGGTAAAAGGTAGGAAAATCACTTAAAGGCCTGAAAGATAAAACTGAGGGGCCACAAAATCAATAAAGGGACAGAAACATCTCTGCTACACCAAGTTTTGTATGTTTTATCTCACATTACATTAGCTTTGTTGTTATTCTGGTGAATCAAAAGACAGTTTCATCTCTCTAAGTGTATGGAAAAAAGTTGTTTTAACTGGTTGTAAACAGTGATGACGACTAACAAGACACGGATTTAGTTTACAAAGCAGCAAATTATCACATTTGAGATGCTGAAACTTGATCATATTTGGCTTTTTTTCTTTGCCCCCCATTATGTACTCCTTCCTGTATGTGTAAATGACATAAAAGGCCATTTAGATATACAAATATATCCAAAAATAAATAAGTATTAACTGAAGAATTTCGCACATAAGTTATATTCATCCAAGTCAGCAAATATGTCCCCACAAGTTCTCGGATTCAAACACTGAGTCATGGGGATGGAGGATGATAGGACCCCCCCCCACCTTGATAACTTTCCATAGTTGTACAATCCTGTATTAGAGTCTCTAACTCTCTGCTGAGTGTTTTGGCATCTTATAAACGTTCAGATGCGCGGTTTTATTTTTAAAAATGGACCGCAGTGTTCATGTTCCATCTTCTCACCGGTGCTGGTAATGCTCACACCGATGCAAACCCTTTCCGTAATGCGGTGCTATTTTCGGTCTGAACGTGGCCTTAGTCCCAGTTGGCAGTCATGTACCCTGCATCTCTAGCAGTAAGATAAGACATGTCCCCTCAGACCGGCTTTATAAAGGGGGCAGGGGGGTGGTGGTGGTGGAGCGTGAGGGTGGAGGATTGGGGTCGAGGTGAGAGGGTGCAAGGAGAGACAGTGGAAAGGAAGATGGAGGAGCACTTTAATAGTATGATTCAGCAGAGGTATCAATTCCCACAGATGGCAGGCTGGCTCCTATTGACTTACATAGGAGGGGAGTAAAGAGGCAATCAAAACCCCCCCTGGGACAGACAGTCAGCACATCAAAAGGGAGCGCGATCCGAGCGCCCCGAGGCTCCCGATCAGGAGGAACGAAGGCTGAACTCTGTGAAGTGTGAAGTGAACGAACTTTAAAGATGCTCAAAAAGTCAAATCAATCCGGTGATTCATTGGAATGCAAAACCTTTAATATCAGCATAAACACAAACCCCCTGAATCTTACTTCTCTTTCCTGTCACAAGAAAATAAATGACTCCACCTGGCTGAGTATGAGTCGTCTTGCAGACTCTTGAACGTGATCAGCAAAGTCCCTCAGCTCAAATCAGACAGCTGGAGACCCTGAGTGACGACCCAAGGCGGTCTGAACGAGGACGTGGCTGTATTTATGTGTCAGAGGATGTCCTGTGACACCTCAGCGTGCTGTGCAGCGACCAAAAACACACCTCTGATGGTTCTTTGGAAAGCTGGGGGCTTTCACACCTCACAGCTGCTTTAAATAAAAACAACAACACAACAGGGGCAGACAGAGTGAAGGTGACAACAACATTTTCACCTTAAAAAAACAGAAAAAAAGGGATGATGACCACAGGAACTCACCTTCCCAATGAAACGGCCCCAAATTTGACCATGTTGCCATGACAGCACAGAGGCCCTTCTCGCTCCAGGAGTAAAACTACATTAACCTTTTGCAGGTAATTTTAATCAGCCTGATGAATTCTGCCAGACAGACAGCAGCCTGACCTCCAACCCCCGACGAGCGAGTGATGGAGAGAGTTGGCACCAACAAGAGGCCATTAATATTTCATTAACGGTGCTTTAATGATCATTAAACTGCACCGTGAACCCTGCCGGCAACATGTGATCCCATGTCGGACTGTCTGCTTCTCTGTGTAATAAATAAGGATAAGTGATCCTGCACGTTTAGATAAAAAGGACCTGCAAATATAGCTCTTTCCGGACCTGCAATTCATTATGTAGATGCGTTGGATGTGTTACACTGAGTCAGTTTCCATGTCACTTTTCAGTAGAGGTTGAGATAGTAATCTGATTAGTTCTCACCTCGTCATGTTTGAACTGAACTAAATGATACGGCGGCAAAGTGAAGACAACGGAAACTAAAAGCGGTTGTTTTTTTTTTTGTTGTTTTTTTAATCTGCTAAGAAATCAGCTGACAAACCGCAGAACTCGGCGACGAAAGTTCAAGTTCAAGTTGTGTTCAACATTCTTTCCAAGTTTGATCAGTTTATAAAAATGTGTTTTCATTCATTTTTTTCCACAATGAGGTTTGTGTGGGAAAAAAAAAGGAGGGAAATGAAACAAATTTTTACAACGGGGGGTGGGGGGGTGTCAAACCATGGCCCACAGATCGACTGCAGTCTGCTGCCTGTTTTAACAACAGATCCACTTTGGATTTTTAAAAATAAAGCGTAACATGCTTTGAGCATACAGAGGGACTCGCAGCAGCTTGACCCTTGACCTATCAATCGATGAAAACATTCACATCAGCTCATTAAACACTGCTGAAGAGGAAACAATGAGGCAGAGTGAAAGTGTGTTTGGTTGGTCTGCGAGGAATCTGTGGTGGTAAATAAAACACTAAATAAATCGGACCTTATGAAAATAAACATCAGTCCAACTCTTAACACACTCATGGAGAGCATGAAACAACCGACGGCTAACACAGCTCAACAACAGGAGTTTTTTCAAGTAATAAAAATACATGAAAATGCTACAGTAGCGAGCTACGAGGGATCCCCGCAGAAATCTCTTGTAGTAGTTTGATAACAGAGCGTCTTGCTAAAGCTGCAAGGATAATGAGACCAGCGGAAATACAAAAATTAAACATACATCCAAAAAAACAAAATAAAAATAAAACCAAATGGTTGGGAAATGAAAGACAAGTCCGTTAACTTAAAACAGCTACTGTCAGGTCAAGCTACTGCCTTTGATTTTCATTTTATTGAGTGTTATGAAGCACAAGTGAAGCCAGTTTTTTTTTTTTTTGCAGAATTGACCACAATTTCTGCAACACAGAGGAGACGCTTGATCTCAGGAGAACAAGGACCCTGGGAAGGAAAAGCTCCAGGAATGAACCGCAAACAGAAAGGGATGGCTGGAAAAGTAGTTAAAAATTTGTTTTTTTATTCACCTGTGACTTTTTACAGCCCTTGAAACGTTTCTGCACACAGTCGAAAATCAATTAAGTTTTGCCACCCCTGGTAAAATCTGTGTGTGGCAACAGGATGTGGATAAGAGTCCAAACACAACAGCCAAATTTCTGATTGTTTGCTGCTCTTCTTGGACACTGTCGGATTTTGCAGGTTTTATTTTGTTTTGCCCTGAAAATCAGTAGCATGCGAAACATCATGATTGCATATTAAGTTTTTTTTTGTCAGCATCAACCAATTTTTGCAGATTGAAGAGTTGTCACCTCTCTGTTGACTTACAACAAACTGTACCGTACAACCGAACCAATCTCCTCCGCTTTTTGCTCTTTTCATGGAAATTTATCTGTTGCCTTTTTTCTGAATAGGCTCTGGCACAGGAAGATAACGTCCCGAGTCTTTATCAGACAATGGCACTGCATCAAAACACACAGCTTCCACACTCATTTCACAGAGGTAAACATGCAAAGGTCTTTGGCAAAAAAAAGATGCAGGATTATCCAGCAAAATATGTCGAACCTGGTTCATCTTTAACTGCAAGGCAACCTAATCTGGCAGCGCACCAGTCAGGTACTCGTATGGAAGAGTGCACGATCCTGGTGAAATGTTCTGTAACCTGAACGCCGCGTTTCTAACACTTGACTCACAATCACCGAGTGAGAGGATTTAAGGAATGCAACCAGGAAACAACCTTCAGTAAGCATCAACCTGAGACCTATTTGAAATGCTAAAAAAGATGCAAAATGTGGATAAAAATGGGAGCTCAAGAGTCTAGATTGGAGCTAATAAATGACTCTAAAATACAAAAAAAACGCATGCATATGATCCTGCATCTCAGAGTGCATGTTACTGTCTCTGATTGCTTCACTTAAATAGTCTTTATAAGCCTGGAGAGGTCAAACTAAGCAATATTTCACGATAAAAGCAGCAGTTGAGTCTTTTGGTGCAGAAAACAAGTTTGTTTTTCTTATTTTCTGCTTTGTAAAATCATTTCATGACCCCTTTGATTCAAAGGAAAAGAGCGGACAGGAGGCCGTTTGGATGGCGAAGAGGGCCACCAACATCACAGTTTCAGTGCGTGAAAATGGGTTATGTGGCAATACTGGTAATACATGTCAGATTACTCATCGTATTTACACAGAGTCGACATGCATCAGCATCCTCACAATGCATGTGGGCTTAACCCTTCACAAACAAGAGGTGTCTATCCATCTTGTGCTCCTCCTCTGCTCTGTCAGCTCCACAATGGGATTTTCTCAAACCGGCTTATTAAATGTGTGGGATTGTTTCCTTTCAAACTCAAGTCCCTCTACTTGTACAGTGGCAGGACACATAAACACAGTATGTAGGTCAGTCAAACAGTTTGTGTCTGCTCGCTCCCCTCCACGCCTGAGGTAAACCGACAGCAAAATCAAACACATTGTTTGTCTTGTGTGACTCATCCTATCCGGAGAACCTGGGAGGTGGAACAAGGTTTGCCTCCCGCCTCCCTGCTGCCCTCCACGCTACCGTTTCTACCCCAGTTTATGCTAACATCTACCTGGTTGTTTTGACAGCAGCTGAGGATCACATTTCCTCTTTTTATTTTTTATGATTGTGATTCCTGTGTTTAATATCAGGGCGTTTCTCGGTTGTATAAACTGCGCCGGGTTGCTTTTAATGAGCAGAGAGAGCAGAGAGATATGTCAGAGGTTTAATTCCATAAAATCCATCCAGTGAGTTGCAGATAAAACACACAGCGTGCACAATTTTTCCATCCGTGTAGCCATAAAAAGTGGCGCCATGGGTTGGTGTATTGAACTCAATACAAGTGTGACAAATTTTCAATTGAGCTTTGGAACAAGTATTAACAGAATATAAAGGAAACCAGTGTGGAAAACTTGGTGACTCGTAAAGAAAGTAGAGGAAAAACTCTTGTATGGTGACTGTTTTCAATCCTTTTCTTTAAAACACATAAATATAACTGTAAATATATCTGTAAAAAGTTTAATGACAACACATCCAGTAGTTGTTGTATTTCAGTCTGGACCAAAGTGGTTGACTGACTGCTTACTGGTGTGGATTAAAGGGAAGAATAGCATTGGCAGTCCCTCAGCTCATTTTTGGCATTTTTCTTTCCAGATGCGGCATGAATATTTATAATGGAAAAAGTGAGTGTAACATTATGAAATTAGAATAATGTTCCAGCCATTTCCAGTCTAAAAACTACAGGAACTGTCCGTGATCAGTCCAGGTACAAAGAGAAGGTCAGATGACATCAATTTCATTATTTTAAATAGAGCAACTCAAGGCTGGACATCAGACTGACTGATCATTTCCTTTTTCTTCTGAAAGGAAATGTTAAATGTGCATGTAAGCTGTTTGGTGCGTCCTTGCACTGCTTCTCTTTTTGACCTGTGCAACCATGTTCAGTCTCTTTGCGTTCAACATTACCCCTCTTTAACAGGATTTACAAATATGAGAAACAGACAGCCTCTCATGTTTAGTCCTGAATTACAAATGCAAGCATTCATGGCGTTTTTGGTATGCAAGTCACTCGCCTGTAGACGGCGTCATCAATCAAAACTATGCGGCCGAGCTAGTCCGTCTTTGGGAATAAATTAAAGCAAAAGTCAATGTTTACAATTCAACAAAAAATGCATGGAGCAACAACTGAAGATTTAGTGTAAAAAATGTTTGAGGAGAGTAAAAAATTTGCATTAACCCTTTTCCAGACCACAACATGGTGTCTTCTTATTGTTTGTTTCACTTGAGCAACATTTAAAACCAAAAGACTGAGCTTCTAGAATTAAATATAAAGAGAAATATTCGCATTTTAAAAAGATGAAGTCGTCAAATATTTGGCTTTTATTGTCAAACAGCGATAGATTCATGTTCTGTTGATTGGCTTATTAATTAACTCACGCATCACTTCACTATGTCAAATACTGAGATGAACATCATGATGAACAAATCAAACAGCAATACAGACTTTAAGATATGCAAAAGACTCCTTAATTTACATACATGCACACCAGTCTTTCATTATATAAAAAACAAACAAACTCATTACTACAAAGAAGTCAGTTACAGCTGAATAACGAAGATAATTACGACAATGTTTGGATATATCGCTGCATCTACTGTCTATAGAGCCGATGTGCAGCAACATTCCTCTCCTACACCAAGACTCAGCTTCAAAAACCTGCCTTCTTGATGGTCTCCTATGTGGAGGTCTGCACACACTGTGTCGAGGGGAAACGCCTTTGGGAGAATTAGCTCTAATCCAGCCGAGACGTCACGCTTTTATGCAGACGGTCATAACAATATAGCACATGATAATACTCCGCCATGCACCCACGTTCCCCTGCATGCAGATAGAAAAAAAAAAGGCTGACCAGCATCAGTGTTCAGCATCTTCTTTTCATTAGTGCTCCATCTGAATGCAGATGGACCGGCAGCTTGAAAAGTTGGTATGAGACTGAAAAAGAGCTGTCAGACTTCCGATGTGATTAAAGTGCATGCTACACTTCACACTATGTTACAGTGTGTTAGAAATCTAGAAAAAAAAACATCAAACAAAAGTTTTAAATGAGAGTTTTACAACAGGAGTTTGGAATGTTTACATTTTTTGGAATTTTGGTTTGTTTTCTTTCTTTCTTTATCAGTTTGTATACTTTATAAGAATATGAGGTTAAGCAATGACATCATTCACTAGAGGGACCAATATGGTTACATAACAGCCAGACGTGGCTGCGAACGCACCACAGCACTGCTGCCAATGGTCTCTCTCTGAAGCTCCATACAGTGCAAAGGTCTACCAACTTATTTTAGTCTGAGGATTAAACTTTTGAGTCAGAAACTGATCTCAAGTGCATTATTTGTTGATTTGAAAAGAAGCTTTTTACCTCTTTAAATGTGAACTTTGTTTTCTTGGCCCAAGTCTGGCCCACATAGTGCATGACCATCAGGTACAACTTCAACACCTGGACCAACTCTGGTGCGAACATGGACAGTTGTCACCACTAACTTCCACATCTGGGCTCATTTAGCCAGAAGAGCCCAGATGTGGATGCGTATTGGCCTGTCATTGGCTGAGGACTGAAAAATGTATTGGGTCAGCGTCATTTGATCACAATGTAATTTGATCCCGTTTTGAGATTTCAGCACTTATATGATTTTAAAAACAGTGTAATATGCTAATGTTACAGAACTACGTCAAGAGAGACGGCTAACGCTAGCTAAGCCCTCCTGGTCACTTTGTACGTACTTGAACGGACAAAACACTTAGTGCGTGAGAGCTGTTATGACACAGTGGGTGTTGAAATAACTAATATTGTTGAAATAAATGATAATAATATGAAGAGTAACATTTAGTGTGGCTAATGTTGGCAAGCTAGGCAGATTAGCTTCGACTTCTGAGCAAAAGATTGTTAGCAACACTTGCTAGCTTCCTCTTCCGAGTGGAATAAACCCACCCTGAGGTTTAAAAGCTACATGCTAATATGTTTAAAAAAGTTTTTTTCTTTCTGGAAAATGTAAAATTAACACAATAGCTGCAGTTTCACCGCCTTTGCACAAAAAAAAAAAAGCTTTCAACTTTCAGTTTGACATGAATTATGTGGTGGAGCTACATCTAGAGCACACGTGTCACGTTGCTCCATGTCTCATACTTAAAACACTGTGCGAGGCGGAGCACCGGCGGCCAAACGCAGGTCGCCGGCGCCAATGAAAACACACTGACAGCTCAGAGACAGAAACAGAGCATGCAAATGAGGCAGCGGACTCCCAAAGAGGAAAGTGATGTCATTTGATAATAATGATGCTGTAAAACGAGACACAGCCAGAAAGAAAAAGTCTAGCTGGCGAGCGGCTGCAGCCCTGACTTCAGGAGTATGAAGCAATTTAATCAATTCCAGCTTCAAGCTCTGAAAAACACAGATTACATAACAGCAGACCTCCAATGTATTCCTGGGCCTCTAAAGTATCTGAGAAGTATGTGTGCAGTCGCTGTGGCGAGACAGCGAAGTCTGGTTGGTGTTAGTTTGCCAGGAAAACACACAGATCTCCAAGATACACTCCAACATGCACAACATTTACTGTAAAACCACTCCAGTGAGGAGTACAAGGTCTCACAAGTAGCATCAGATAAGCTGAGAGCTGATGTAATCGCAGCAAAGCAGAAAATAGAAATTCACTTCTTTATATCTATACGAGTAAAACAAATCTAAACTCTCTCTTTCACTTTCAGGAGAAGGTCTGTTTATGTTTACATATTTCATTTTTACATCAACAAAGCCAAAAATATGATGTTTCCAGCTTCTCATATGAGAGGAATTGTTTCTTTTTTAAGTTTTACGTCACTTTGCTTTAAATATCTTTGTTTTCTGGACTGCTGGTTGGAAGAAACATGACATTCAATGACATCATCTTGAGTAGTGATCTTTTTTTCTTTCTCACATTTTATGGACTTAATGCTTTTTCAATGTCTTTACCAGATTTACATATTAAGAAAACAATCACTATTTCAGTGTAGCTCATATGTGCCTCTCATGTACTGGAGCCAAAGAGTTGAAAGTCAGTTGCAAGTTAAAGAAACATTTGAGATGTCAAAAGAAGTTTTGTTAAAAAAGACTGATCAAAACAAAAAGCAGCGTCCTTCTCTTTTTTAAAAAAAATATTAAAAACTGTAAACATCAGGACCTTACAGTGATGACAAAATCAAATATCACAATATTTCTGACCAAATACCTTGAAATCAATACTGTGAGAATATTGTAGGAATGACTATTGGAGCTTTCACAAAATATAAAACGATTTCTGATCGATAACCGTTGGCATTGTTTATATAATGACTAAGTAGATAAAGACAGATATTAGAACAGCTGTAAAAGTCTGATGGGCTCTGAAAGTTACGTCAATTTACAGTAATGCTGCCTATAAAACCAGGAAAAGACAACATATCCATAATCAATGACAATATCTAGTGTTATAATACAATGATTTTGATAGGCTGTAACATCAGTGGCCAAGTCTAATCGGAGTAAAACCATCAAACCATTATGTTCCAACATGATGCAAAAGAAAATTAACCTGTTTCTTATTCTCTTTCAGAATCCAAACAAAGAGAGTTTCTGGTGTCCGTCAGAGAAGAAACAAGGCTGCATCTTCAGAAACAAGTCAGTGATGTTGTTATTTTGCAGCTGATTAATGTGTTTTTCATCCTCATTGATAAAGAAGTGATTAAGCATTCTGATAAAATGTTATTAAACAACCCTCTGGATTTGTATCTCTGCTAATTGATCTTTAAACTAACGTGTAGATACGTGACTTGAATGCAACACTTAGACATTACATTACAGTGAACTAGTTGTTTTTCTTACCTGAGCCAGTCTGCACATAAAAAGCTGAACTTGATAGTAACTGAGCATTAAATATTAACAGGAGCAGCTGACAGAGCTGGGAAGCTTTTGAGATCAATAATCAATGCCAAGTAGTTGAAACGCTGTAGTTATTTTGTATAAACAAAACGCTCTGAACATGCCCTAAACTTCATCCAGGAAGCATGAGTTTTGTCGGTTTTTGCAGGTAAAAGTACATTTAGACATCAGGATTAAAACTGTTTTAATTCATTGTGTCGTCTGATGAAAATTTGCCTCAGAAATGAGGTTTAAAATAGAGAATTTCAAACCAAGACATGTAAAAAAAACCTTTTATTTTTCACCCATATGAAGCCCAGCTTTACCATAAAACCCCCTTTATAGCTGTCTTTTGACTCGCTGGGTATTTATCCTGCATTTTTTCTCCTAAAATCACATCAGAGCACCTTTTACCTCGCAGGAATTCAGTGCTTTTTCTTGGACAAAACTTCAGCAGGGCGGATGCACGTCGACGTGGAGGCTTGAACTCAGGTCAGACACTTTCAGCACACTTTCCCTGCTCTCAGTACACCATCCTGCCCACCCAGAAAGTCTCCACAGTCAATCCAAACTAATCCCATCTTTTGTGTTCCTCCCGTGTCTCAAACATGCTGCTCCAACATCTTCTGCTCAACTGCTTTAATATGCACTTACAAACCTACTTTAACTACATAATTTCTTCTTTTGTTGCACATATCGTGCATAATGCGGAGCTGCAACTGCGCCTGATGCTATCTCAGATGCTTTTTTTATCATGTTTTTGTTGTGATCCAAATCACTGTATAATCACACTGACAGCAGAGATAAAACAATGCTTGAAGCAGCAGGAAGAATAAAGGCTTGGAAAATACACAATATAGTCCATAAAGTAAGCATCTCATCAGCTGGGACAACAACAGACTGACAAAAACATGCGTTATAAACACCTCCAGCTCCAAACTCTGCAGCCTGAAACAGGAGTTGGACAGACAATAGAGAAGCCAGACGAAAATAACACCTATCCTGAGAACAATAGTTACAGACAGGTAAGAGAATCACGCGAGGTTTTACATTCACACCACATTAAATCTCTGCAAAGTCGTAGTCATTTCCACTTTTGCTGTAACTCCTTTAATGTAACTCTTCAGCAGACATGTTGAAGGATAAAGAGATTGGACTTCACAGAAACACAAGGCCTTTAAATTAGTGTCAGTGGGGAATTTTGTTCAATAAAGATGAAAGTAAACGATAGGAGACAATAGAAAAAGCTCTTACCGCGCCGTTCAGGCTGCTTTTGTTGCTGCTTCGCTGCTTTTATATCCCTTTTTTTTCCTGATGATCGGTCGCGCGTCTCACAGACACAAATCTCGACCTCACTTCCATGTGCTCGCGACCAGGACCACGCGCTCAGGGGAGCGCTCGGGATACGGCGCATGACGTCACGGCGAGACTGGAAATGTCGGTCGAAAAATCGGTGCGACATCAATAATAACTGGGGTTTATTCTAACCATAAGGCATTATATATTCAGTGGAGAGTAAAAAAATATGCGTGGCATTCAACTTGGAGTTTTTATTGAGTTTTTTATTCATAAATTTTCATAAATATTTACAGGAATACCAGTTTATCTGTAACACACAGTTGGACTTTATAAATAGTCTCCATATGCAGATGATCAGCATAAATATAGTTTGTACTTGTAAAATGACCTGTTTTGTCTCCAAACATCAAAAAATGATCAATATCTCATCTGTGACTTGAATTCAAGGGATTATTTGATAAAATTACAAACAGCATCATTGCATGAATGTTTACATATACACTGAATTTAATGGATTTTATTCCAGTAACAATGTTAAGAGGGAAAATCATGTAGAAATTGGATCTGCATGCATGAACTTGTGTTTTTCAGTGTTACTGGTGCTTATCAATGAAAAACAAGTCTGACTCTGATAGCTGTGTTCCTGTTTTTTTCCACAAACAGACCAAGAAGTGATTATGACACTTTCCAATGAAAGTTGTTCACTTTGGTATCAGTAACATTAGAATACTTTTGATAAAAAACCTGTTTGTTTCCTCGTTTAAGTGCTCCTAAACATGAATCAGACACTTTTCAGAGCTTACCTTGTTTTCTCTATGACCATCCATCAGGAGACCATCTAAAATAGCACCTTTATTGGTCATTTTAACACTTACTGTGATTCATACATATTATCTTAAGTACTGAACCAATGTCTGAGCATTGTTGCTCCAACTGGTGATAATCTTTGTCAAAGCTACAGTCACTTTTTACGTTATTTCTGCGGCTTCTCTCCTCCTGCTGAACCCTCTCTGCTGCAACATGTAAACCCATGATATTGGTCTGATCATTATGAACTGTGAGAAGAAGTGTGAAGTGTTTGGTGCAAGAACAAGGACACAAATTCAAGAAGAAACATTTTTTTATATTTCAAAAAGAATCTAGGAACATAATGGAAAAAACAAACACTGGGTCTGAACATCCAGACAATTGAGATCCAAAAATACATTTTCTTAGGAAATATTAACTATATACAAAACATAAAAATTTATATTTTAGCTTGGGTCCTCAACAGGATAGCCCAATTTTTTCAATATTTTATTAATAAAAATAAACTTTTTTAAATATTTAATCCACCCATAACTTCAATTGAGGCAGTTTTAACATTGAAATCAAACAAGATTCCAAACAACTTAATCCATTTTGCATTTGCATGCAACAACAACTGTACACCCTAAGTCTTGAACTTGCATAAAAAAAAAAAACAACAAAAAGGCCAGAAAGTCTATGATTCAAACATTAAGCACGAGAGCCCTGCAGCTGTGCCAGTCTCTGCTTTAAAAGTTCACTTTTCCTACTCAGCTGCTCTTTGAGTGAGAGGAGTCTCTGTTCGTCTGACTGCATGCTGTAGATGCACTCTGTAGCCTTCTTCAGGATCACCACCTTGGCTGCCTTCTCGTTGTTGGCCACCTCAGGGATCTCATCCCGCAGGGCGAAGAAGCTCAACTTGAGCTCGTTCCTCCGCTGTCGCTCCAGCACGTTATGAGTCCTTCTCTTGTCATAGTCCTCCGTGTCAGACGTCCGGGGGCTTGAACACTTGCGGTTGCTGCTGATCTGCTTGAGGACCCTGCTGTGGCCGCCGCTGCTTGCAACTCCACCGCCGCCGCCGCTGTTGCTGCTGCTCTCCAGCTTCAGCCTCTTGACAGCCGGCTGCTCTTGCCTCATGGATGGATGGGCGGCGTAATTATGCTGGTGGGTGGATACGTGGCACCTCTTCAGCACGAGCGGGCTGGGATGCCTGGTCTCTGACGGGCTGGGGTCGCACCGTTTCACCGCCTGCCTCTTCTCCACTGTGACCACATCGATCTCTTCTTCCTCTTGGTCCTCCTCCTCCTCCTCCTCCTCTTCTTCTTCGTCATCATCATCATCCTCTGCACAACAGAAGAAAAAAAGCCCATGAAATTTACAAACTCTGCTTCAGCAGGAGATTGGACCACATTCACAGTGCATGTCATGGTGTGAAGGGAGGGGGCACAATCCCTCCTTCCACATCAGTTGATTGCTTAACACTGCAGCCGTAGCCTCCAGCTAATCTCACAGCAGTCTACAACATGACATGGGTGGAACAGACAGCATGTCTACCTCCTGCCTGCAAATCTGTCCCCAAATCACAGGAATTAAAACAACACTTGGCCTGCTTTTATTTAAAACAGTGCAGACAACCCTTGCACACTCAGCAGCAGGAAATTCCTAATTGCACAGAGGGGTGTGACTGCATGATGAGCGCATATCCGTAGCTTACCTGAGTCACTACAACTGCTGCTGCTGCTGCCGCTGTTTGGCGGCGTATCCAATCCCAAATCCTTACTCGGAGGCGTCCCTGCTCTCTGCTTGGGCGTCTCTGCAATCGGGTATGGGAACACGACAGATGGATCAATGCACTCCGACGCTGCTGTGTTCAGATCTTGCAGGTAGCTGCTGTTCAGCCTCCACGCAGCTGCACCGGCGGACTCCGCGCAGTCACCGGCCGCCGCCACCGCAGACTCCCGCCTCGCAGCGTGCAGGGAGGCGAGCCGCTCAGAGACCACCTTCTCCAGCTTGGCTGCGGCGGAGAAGCCGCTCCACATGCAGTCCTGGATGATGATGGTCTTGAGGAAGTTCTGCGAGTAGTCGGCGTCGCAGATGATGCTCTGGTTGACCACGTCGTCGCCCAGGAACTCGGTCACCATCTCCAGCTGATCCGCCGTGGAGGGGAAGAGGTTTGACAAGGACGGCCGACGGCTCGGGGAGAGGGGAGGGGTCGGCAGCAGTTCAAATTTCTTCCAGATGTCTTCGCTCGGTGCCGGAGGCTGAAGCTGTTGATGGTAGAAGTCCTCATCCTCGTCATAGAAAACCGGTTGAAGAAAGTCGTAGTCGTTGTCATAGTTTTTACTCGCTAAACTTGAATTCAGCGGCATCTCGTCTCTGGTTCCTTTTTTCCTTATTGTGAAGCTGATTGAAAGGACAAAAAAAAGAAGTCTGATTAGATGTTTATTTTCAAAAAAAGGGGGAAAAAAAGTCCGCAGGGGGGGGGTCAAATCAGAAAACTGTGGCTCGGTACTGATCCTGCTCTGCAACATTAAGTGTAAGCAACATCACATGGTCAATCCAAAACATTAACCCCGTTTGCACGCCGTGCATGCATGCACCACCGGCGCTGCAGCAGCAGGTGCTCAACTGGGAAAACTGACAGTAAATGAAGCGCAAGAGGGGAAACCCCACCTTCACTAAACGACTACTGACGATAATCTACAACCTTTTTGACTAAACTGGTGTGGGAAGGTGAGATGCAAGCTCCGGAAAAAAAAAAAAAAAACCTTACTCCCCTCCCTTACCTTTAGGATTTTAAACAGTCTTCGGAAGAAGATTGGGCGAAATCGACCCGAAAGGCGCAAAAAAGGGCAGTAAAGTTATTCCAACACGAAAGACGCATTAAATCCTTCCACGGAGGTGTTGCAGTCGGTTTCAGTGAGGCTGTGCGGGGCATGCATGGAGAGCTCAAAGGCTGCAAAGGCGATCCGGGGAGGACGACGTGCACTCTGTCATCAGCAGCGTGAAAATCACAGCTGTGTGATCTGCAGGCAGAATAAAACGGGCACACTACGCCACGCCCCGCCCCCTTTTTTCTGTATCCTTCCGCTCCTTTTTCCCGCGAACAACTCGCCTGCCTTAAATATCTCACATTTTCTTATATACACAAGTTTTTCACTTTTAAACGCAAAAAAATAGTCTAAACACACAGTTAATGTTTATTTAAAATCCAAAACAAGCGCTTTTATTCGTGTATTTTGAGATTTAGTTATATAATTTTTCTTTCCGCCGAGTCTAAGAAGAAATGGGAGGGGTTATAGTAGAGCTCCCATTGACGGCAGGCACGCAAAAATACTAATGCAAGTAGTAGTAGAGATAATTAGGATGAGTAATTTTACAACTACCCCGCCTAATATATCTCTGAACATCCCAAACTGTCTTGTTAAACCTTTTCAGCCGCATTACATATTAATATAAGTTAAAATTAAAGACGATAATAACGAGATTTGTGCCTAAAAGTAGGCTGATCGTTTTTTTTATTTTTTATTTTTTTTGCAGAGCCCTCACAGTCTTTTAATCAGTTGTAAGCGACTATCTGCAGAAATGCTTTGAATTGCACACGTCGCCAGGGTTTTTGCGCTGTTTGAGCAGCAGTTTCAGGGTAATGCAGAGCACGAGCTCGCAGGTGCAGGAGCTTACCTCGATCCGTCTGCAGGCAATGACAGCTCTGAATTGGCTGAAGCAAAGCAGGTGAATTCATCAAGTAAAAAAACCCAAGATAGGCTTAAATAATACAGTTTTGGGCATCAAAAATGTACCTCAGAAATAAACCATTTCTGTATGTATGGACTTGCGAATGCAACTCGATTTTGAGGCTTGACAGGTTGGCACCAATTAACAGCAGGAAGCGTCTAATTAAAGGAACCAGACGGGTACCGCAGTTGGATAGAGATGCCTCCTTCTGCTGTGACTGTCAGGGCGGAGATTGAACGGGCTCCGAGCGCCCTCTGCTGGTCAGAGTGACGCAGGACCGGACAGCAGCCAGCTAGGTGAAGGGTCACACAGATTTAGGTGAACTTTTAACTTTACAAGCTATCCAAGAAAAGAGAGTGAAAGTAGATTTAAAAACTTGAGAGACTGTGAGGATTTAGTGCGGCTGTTTACGCTTTAAACGCCTCAGTGATCAAACAGAGCTGAGCAGCAGGTTTGTGTGGCTGGTTATTGAGGTTACTGGGTCACTTTGTTAAAAAATAGAGTTCTGGATGAGTATTACATGACAAATGTAACTGAGCATGCAGCCTTTCTACAAAGTAGGTTGTGCTGTTTATAATTAGCTGAAAATGAGATTTTTGAATTGTTTGATCAGGTTGTTTATGTATTTCTTCTTCTTTTACTTGTGAGTGAAAGGTTCAAATGTGTGGTTTAAATTTTTTTTTCAAGTCTGACTGAGAATATGAAACAAAATGAGGCCTCTGGATATTTTGTATGTGTATATTAACACTGTTTTGAGATAAATGAAAAAAAAAGCTCTGAGACAATCCTTTTAAAAGCAAAAGTGCTGTTTTCAACCAAAGATAACTCATCACTGGAAAATAAATCATCACTTTCTGCTGTTTTATTGTGTTAAGACTTGGGTTTTTTTTTTGTTGCCTTAAAATGTGTGCACTTAAGTACAGCCAGTTTTATTTTTAACATAAATCTCATTCAAAAGTAAAATTTTCCCTTTTCACAACCCTCTTTGATCAACCAAAATGATGCAGTAAATAAAGTCTTGCAGTAAAGATAAACATACAGCTTCATAGTTGATGTTAGAAATAAAATAGTTAAAATTATTAATTTAACATGTAATTTTGTGCAAAAAATATCAAGTTTCCCTCAATAAAGTTGTAGGTGATTGTGTCTGAATAATGCAACAATATACCACATTTTTGGTGTACTGCCAATATTAAACACAACATGACATCATATTATAAATAAATCATTATTCTCTTGATATTTGCGACTTCTGAAACCGAAACCACACCTCTGATGCATTTCTCTTTTACTCTGCATACATTTTTTCTTCATATAAAGGTCAAAATATTATACCTGTTTAAATATAAAATTAAAATTTATTAACATGTTTTTCTGGCATTTAAAGAATATAACTTACAGTTTGCAAAAGTGAAGCCTCACATTCAAACAAAACATGAATAAAGCTGCAGAAGAAAGAAAAACTTTATTCATCCTGAAGGAAATTCTTGTGCAATTTCTGATGGTTTGCTGTTTTTTTAGTGTCACATATTTTAGTAACTTATAAAAAGTGAATCGAGGTAGCGGAGCAACTGCTAAAAAATGTTTAATTAAACCCCGATATTACATTTTTGACTAGTGCACGATATTTATCGTAAGAAATAGTTTTTCTTAGACTTGGTCCCATTGAATTTTGAACTTCTGTAAGATTAAGAACGTTTTAAATATGAAAAAGAGAGTCCAAAAGCTCACTGAGGGATGTGTGGCTCTCTGATGCTCACACAGACATTAATGTGCACTTCTTCAGCCTTCAGAGGAAAAAGTAAATCAATAGCTGAGCAGGCGATTGGAGGAGCAGAGATGGAGGGAGGGAGGGAGGCCGGAGAAGGAGAGATAAATTTCAGTTTGTCTTGTTATCACTCGACGTCCAGAGGAAGTGGAAAAGAAAACCCAAAGTGAAACAACACCCTCAGTCTTGTCGTCTGTACCCGCTCCTTCATCCTCTCGCTCCCTTCTCTCCTTTCCTTACTTTGGGATGCTGTGTGGAGGATAGAGATCCTTCCCACCAGACTCGTGCTTTGTGGTCGATGTGTTTATCGGCTCCGGATGTTTCTTGTGTTGCTGGAGACACAGAGGGAAGCTTTGAGAGCAGCTGGCATCGTTTTCTCTGATAAGTGGAGACTGAAGGAGCTCAGGAGGGCGATGATTGTGTCTTTCTCTCACAGTAAAACTCGGTCTGTTTACACTAACAGTCATTATTTTCCATTCAGTTTGATAAATGCAGCAAAAAAAACACATTATAATTTGTTTTCTATAGAACATGAAACATCAATTGACCAGTTGTGCCTTTAAAAATCTTTTAATAGGCAGAAAATTTCCTCCTACGCATATTTAGAGTGCTTATGTTTGCATGTTGTGCTTCAGCTACAGCGACCTCGCCCTTGGTGGCAAGTTATGCAAACATCATTTACATTTTTGTGCATATTTCAGCACCGTGGACAGAAAGCAGAGTGATAATGATCTGCAGTCACATTATGTGTGTGAACTTAAAGAAAAAAAGAGAGAAATAGTGCTCATTTTGGCATCAAATAGGCAAATTTATTACAATGTCAAAGAAATCCAACGACGCAGATTCAGTTCAGTTATCAGTAATATGTCTGAATTCATTTGTTATCTGCAAAAACACCTACAGGTACAAATGTGATTTGGACATGAGATAAAAAAATGAAGAGGAACAAAGAAGTTCACTTGACACTCATAAATACTGACGGACATATTGTGTTTAAATTAAATACTTGCTGCAGATAACTCGTAAATAATATAAATAATCTGTTAGATTAAAGGATCTCCAAACTAAATGGGCACAGAAAATAAAGTTAAATGTGGTTTATGCAGGAGAGTCAGTGATCAGCCTGCATTCATTAAATCCCTGAAGGCAGCAGGACTGATACGGTGATAAATCCAATCCTCTAAAAAGAGCGCAGCGCCGTTATGCACAACCTCTCTCTAAGTTTCCCTTCAACAAAACAAGCAAAACAACAAGCTGCTACAATGAAACCACACACACCTACACACACCTACACACATAAAAACTGACTAACAGTCTGCTGTTTTATGAGGCAAACGTTGGGTAAGCGGAGCTCATCATGACCTCTCTTCAACTTTCCTCTTTGAGTCAGGGTTTTGGAAACAACTGCTGATCCTTATTAACAGGAGAGGAGGGAACATGGAGGGAACATCACATTCTTCACGGCTGCCAGTTCACATTTTCCAAAGTTTAAATTGGGACAAGAATCTTTTATAAAACACTTCATTAGCTCCATCATGGGGGGAATTTGGGAGGCATTTCTCAGAAAAACTCTGGTGTCGTCAGCCAGTTGACTGATAATAACGTCTGTCAGCTGCTGAAATCTCTTATAAAGCAACATGAAAAAAGACATGAAGAGCTCAGAGTTGAGAGACAATTGAAAACAAATGGGATGAGATTGGACAGATAAACTGACTAGTCAGCTGATGGGAATAAAAGTATATTTGATTAATTAAGTAAAAAGAGTTACATTCTTTTGTTGGGATGCCTCAGGTCTAAAAATCTGTTGTTTATTTTAGTCGTCTGATACTTAATTAAATCTTTTTGGGTTTTGGACTGTTGGCCATTAGCAGGTTGATTAAATTGTCCTGTGAACACATTTTCAGGCATTGTAATCAGATCTGTGGACAGGAAGTGGAGAGAATTCAACTAAGTGATATAAACCTGACCTTTAACCCCGACAGCCTGAGTTTAAACCCCGGTGCTCTCAGGTTCTGGTCTCTCATCATGTGGACACAAACTCAAGTGTCATCATGAGAAAGATCAACCGTTTGGTTTCTCTGCTGAAAGAGCAGCAAGACTTGAAAATCAGCGATCTCCAAACTCTCAACACGTTTGTTTTCTACTTTTCTGTTTGTAAATGTGTTTACCTGTGGCTTCTCTCCTCGATCAGCTTTTATTTAAAAATAAAACAAACAATTGACCAAAAAGTGAATCTGAGTCCTCTTGTTTTCTGGATTGTAAAAATGTTTAAACTGGCTGAAGGATGATGACCTGAGAGTAAAATGACCGAGTTTATTTATGCGAGTGACAGATTGGGATTTATTTTGCCACTAGAGGGCGATATAAACTCACTCTTCAGGTCTCAGAGTCCCTGTTCTGCAGAGTTGTGTCATGTTGAAGCTTTGTAGTCCTGTGAGTGTTTGGACTCTTTGATCCAACACGGAGCAGGAGGAGGAAACACACGGTCCGAACATGAACACACAGCTGAGGCTTGTTGGTTTCTAAGCAGAACCGAGTTCAAGTTTTTTGTTTTTTCTCTAAGATGATGGGGCCGTCATTCTCTGAGAGAAGCTTTTACTTTTATTTGCTTTTAAACATGCAAGAAATAAACTCTAATGATTTTCTGTAGACCTGGTGTGTTTTTTTTTCTTCTAAAGCAATAAATTACTTAAACCACCAATCATTGGAAAACCCATAAAAATGATTTTGAAACTCTTTGTTTTTTTTTTTTTGAACTTTTATTGTCAGAATAGACAAACATCATAACAATACTTCCTGAGACTGGGCCTTAACAGA
>JAQMCX010000032.1:4497698-4527698 GCA_029814765.1 Acanthurus leucopareius
ATGAAGCTCTCCTCTCCACTCTGCCTCCCAGTAACATGGCCCAGTCAGAGCCTCTCCACACACAAGCTGCTGCTGCTTCAACCTCTGTGGATCATCAGGACACAGCTGATCGTCTCGCAATATTAACACCTTTCTCATCAGTAAGGCAGTCACAGAGATGGCTTCCATCTGATGAGGGAAGAAGAGAGAGAACAGAAGTCATAAATCAGACTCCATCAGCTGTCAGTCAGTGATGCAGCTCATCCAGTACAAAGAGCAGCAGGGACTTCAGTCCTGTTCAGACACTAAAGGTACACAGTGGAGTTAAAGTGCTGAGAGTCCCTGAATGCGTCATTACTGCAGAAATAGAGATGTTCACTGCTCACTTTAATGACAGATTTACTGCTGTTAAAAACCAGCGTCTCAGTCACATTTAAATATTACATCTATGTTAGAAATATGACATGACAATTATGCAAATATGGACTCTAGTGAACAACATTTGCACAAAATAAAGGAAAAATCACCAGATTTTCAGCTGGGAACCAGCAGAGACTGACTCCAACACCTCAGAGTCTTCAGTCTGCACTTTGGACTCTCCAGAAAATCAGACAGCAGCTTCACTCCTGAATCCTGCAGGTTGTTTCCACTCAGCTTCAGCTCTCTCAGATGGGCGGTTTTGGACTTCAGAGCTGAGGACAGAGAAGCACAGCGGATCCCTGACAAAATGCCGTCACTCCATCTGAGTAAAGAATAAATGATGTAACTTTAGAGGACAAAGTTTCTGCTTGAAATCCTTCAGTATTTAATAATCTGTTCAGAGTTGAAGAAGTTTTAAATTGTAAAATTTTAACAAATGGAAACTCCAAACAGCTGAACCCAACAGGATGCAAGTTCAACTCTGTGAAATACAAAAAGCGATGAAGATCTTTTATTATAACTTGCTGCTAATTCAGTAAAGACGCAGTGACTTCACCTCTTCAACTCTGATCTGGGGGAATCAACTGGCTTGTTTTGATTTTTGGGGTTATAACCCGCAACCCCCCTGTATTTTACACCTATTGTCAAATGTATGGGCCAATCACACTTCACCACAATTGTTAACCATACACTTGATATCATCACAATGTTGGGGATTTACTTTCAACTCCTCCTTACTGGTGCAGAGTGAAGGTCACCACATGTAGAAGTATGGATGTCACAGGTTCAAGATGTACACTTGGCACATCGGTGTGGAAATTTATTTATGTGGCACAGATTCAAATTCTTCTGAAGGCTCCATTAAGTCATAAACTGCCATTTCTTCTTGGATCCTGTTCAAGGACAGGCTTTGATCACCCAGGTTTGATCAGGTTGCAGATATCGTTGCTAAGAGATGTTGGTCCCATAAATGACCACTGGAGGGCGTGTGGTATCATTTTTAATCCTACATTTGTTATTTATTAACAAGTAAAGTAAAATAAATCTTACTTATCATCGCTTGTAACACCTTAAGTTTTACCTTTGATTTAATTTTAATCATTGATCTAGAAACTTATCAAATTTATATGACCATGTTTTAATTTGAAGTTGTTTTAAATTGATTATTTTCTGAAAGTAAGTTTTTGCAAAATGTTTTTAAAGTTAAGGAAACTTTTTCAGTATCTTGCTTTTTATAACCTCTTGATGTTAATATTTACAGTGCTGCAATTTATTTTATGCTCTCTAAATGTTTGCCAGCCAGGTGTGTTCAGAGCATAGACTCCCTGGAGTCAGAGGACAGTAAAAACGTCTTTACTGTGCATTTTTAAAGCAAATATGTGTTAAGACTAGTATGACAGCATGAATTTGTTACCCTGGAAACCCATAAAAACTTTTTCTACTCAAGAAAAAACAAACAAACAAACAAAATCTACAAACTTCATGTTATATAATAAAAGCTGCAGGACAGTCTTGAATAATCTGGGAAACATGTTTTTGTATTTTTCTAAAGTCATGAAAAATGAATAACAAATTATGCCAATACAGTCGTTTTTTCTGATGTTTCCACCTCCTACAACATCAATGAGAACAAACAACAAAAAAATGTGTTGTCAAAAAGCTGAAAAAGGCTGATTTTATAACTTTATTAAGATTCTTACATTCAAACATATCATGGTCTTATAAAATATGATGCACTGCTGTAGATTAAACTATCCAACAGCTTAAAGCAGTTCAAAATAGCTCAACTCTTAAAAACTTCAGCTGTAAAATGCAACATACACATTAACTCAGTGGTAATATTGATCCACAAACATCTGATATAGTGGTAAAACACTGACAGGGAACCTTTTACCGCAATATGAGTACTTTTACTTTTGATACTTTTGATACTTATAGGACTTTTTCATGACGATACATACTTTTTCTCAAGCAAGGTTTTGATTTCATGTTTTTTATTTTTAGTGGAGTATTTTCACAGACTTGTTTTGATTCTTTTACTTAACTTAATCCTAATACTTCATTCACCACTGCATATGAGTTGTAGTGCAGACAGATGCAGACTAAAATAAGCACGTTTTTTTACTGGTCACTTCAAAATTCAGTTGGAGAAGAAAAACACCAAAGTCCTCTGTTATCGAGAGCCCTTTAAACAGACATAATAAAATAATCCTCATGTTATGAAGGTATTATATAGTAACTTTACAATTTTAACTTGCAACGTGTGGCTGCAGGTACAGGCTCTTTTGTAAACATCTGACTCTAGTTACAGCTGCCAAGGAAAGGCATTTCTGCTAGTAAAAGGCTGCGTCAACCGTTAAAATCACGACAGATCCTCCCTCAGGCACCAGGCAGACGCATAAACAACCCTGTATTTTGACTGAACGGAGCTCACGTTGCAGCGTTTACTCAGAGCACTTCACTGGTGTGTTTCTATCTCACACTGACTGTAAACAGATCATGCAAGTATTCTCGCATGTGTATGTGAAAAGAAACAAGATGCTGTAGAATGGTAATATACATTTTAAAGCCTCACATTAATGGCTTAATGACATAAGCAAGTCAACCACAAGAAAAAAACAAAAACAAAGCTTCAGTTTTAAGCCACCAAGTCCTTGCCATTGAAAGTATGTTGTCCTTCCAGATTGATCAGAGGCTAAATATAGTCGATTTATAATTCACTATCAGTAGACCAGAATTAAATTTGCATTTTGGGCCAAATCCCACTTCTAAAGAACAGAGTTAGTTGATAGGAGACATATTATATAACACAAATAAGTGAAATATCAGCCCACAGATGCTCTTTATGTGTACAGTTACCTCTGATAAAATAACGACACAAAATTTGGGTTCTTAGTGTTTTACAAAGATGACATGTTTTTTCTTGTTTGTGCGATACTTGATCATACACATGCACTTCAAAAAATGCCAAAGTGTTGATGTTGTGTCATGTATTTGTCTAACATATTTTCACAAATCTTATTATATTATATCTAATTTACATTAAGAATGAAACATATTGAGTACGATTTAGCATAATTAAATCACATTTTGTTAAACATTGTGTAGATGCTGATGCTTATTTCTGTTTGTATTGTTAATTTCTTTAATTTGATATGTTAAGTATTTACAATGAAAAACAGCACAAGGGAACGTTGTTTTTTGAGTGTCCACCAGGGGTCAGCATTTCACCAGTTATTGCTATATTTGGCTCGTGTTTATTCTGCAAATCATATCTGTCCTTAAATGAAGGGTAAAATGTAAACAGAAACTTGTATGAGACTAAACTATATCACTGCTTAAAGATGCATATGTAACACTGTATTAATTGTGATTCTTCACCGTTTAAATCCATCTTACCACAGTTTTATTTACTGTATTTATACCAGGGTTTGGTTGAATCTTATCAGTATTTGGTGAGTTTATAATATTCCCAGGAAATTAAAAAAGGATGTATGTTTACTCATCAGGCAGCTGAAGCAATAATCTGGCCAGAATAATACTGTTACTGTGCGCCGAGTTAATGTAAACACACATTATGCAGCCCTGTGTGTTGTGTGTGATAATAATAAAAGCCAGATTTAGACTCGCTGATGATGTCACGGCCGGGACACCTGGTCCACGTGCGGGCAGCAGTTGGTTTGAGCCAAGGGGGAGGGTCGACAACAAGCGGACTGCGCAGCACAGGCGCAGTCAAATGCGGAGCTCCAAAAAAAACGAAGCTCATACGTTTTCGGATTATCGCGTTTCCTCACGGGCGATACCGCGGGACGCTTTCTCGCTTAAATCCGGCGCTGTTTGATGTCACCTCGCGTCTCCCCCCACCCCCTTGATGATGATTCGGGAGGAAGATGCGCCGGTCTGAAATTTCCGCTGACCTTCGCCTTCGCTCAGCAGCATCGAAGCATTGTGACGCGCCGCCGCTACGGGAGCGCCCCGCTCCTGCCGCTGCCCCACTTTAACCTCCCATTCTCGCAAGAAATACAGGTGCTTCGACTTCCTCCTAGACGCTAATCTTTGATTTTCTTTTTAATCAATCAAGACCGAGGCAGATGCCCCTCGCTCTGTCATCCCGGCTTGTACTATGGTGGATTTTCCATCTCTCAGTCCTTACTGGCCTCTCATCCGCTTTCTGGTGCCTTTGGCAATCACCAATGTTGCCATCGACCTCGGGGAACAGGTAATGTTTCTCTCAGGCTCGCCTGTTTTCGCTGCAGCGTTTGTCCATAAACATTAAATAACAGGTTAAGACTGCAGCTTTGCTTTTTTTTTACTGTCGTTTTGGCTAGCAGCGGCTAACGGTGTAACGTTTAAATCCGCTTCTGTGAGAATTATGTGTCAGTGTTTCAACCGCTGCCGCCGCCGCCGCCGAGCATCAGTGTTTTAATCTCCGGGAAAACGCTTCGTTTCTCCACATTGACACTGAATATTTTGACTGTGTTTTGTCAGTTTAAGACGTCAGACTTGTGTCGTAGCTAGAGCTAGCTTAGCCTTGAGGGCTGGGAGCCACAGTGAAGGTATCCATTAGGTTTATATATATACATTATTTAGGAAGAGGAGAGGCGCGCGGACCTCACGCAAAGGAGGAAGGGCCTTGTTGTTTTTTTTTTTATTGACAGTGTTTTTGTCTCCTCTGTCATCAAATACACTGAGCTCATGCGGGTTTTTAGCGTTTCCAGCCCTTCTTAGGCAATCCACCTGAAGTGCCTGTGATTTGTTTGCTCATGATTTATCAGTATGTCTGACTGGAGGCCTGTTTGCAGAAGCTGGTTAATCATGTTGCCAGCGTTTTTTTTTTTTTTCCATTTCCTTTTATTGTCATATTTCCTCACTGAGATATTTCCTGCCCTTTCTTCAGCCCTGTGATCTAGTGGCTGCCCTCTTCAGAGAGACAATAGGCAGATAGTGTGGGAGTTAAAAAAAAAAAAGGACACATTGAAGCTTGGAGATGTTAGGATTAAGCTTATGTAATGGCTCTGTTAGCTGGTATAAATAGCACATAGTCCTGCATAGGAAAAGGGCAGCTGTAGTAGTTATTCTGGAGGTAAAACTGAATGGAAATAACCCTCTGAATGTGTCGTGGGGTTGTTTTATATCATGATATAATGAGGCACTCACTGCTTTACTCTAGTCAAAGGTCAAATCTTTTTTATTGTGTCACATGGCACTTGCAGATATCCTCTGTTCAGTCAATGCAGGACAGTGTGGGCTTGTGGTGGAGTTGGAGTTTCCATCTGGTCAGAGATAGAGTCTGGCTAAGTCATAGTCATGGTCATGTGGACGAGTCACACTGTCGTCCTGAAGTTCCCCTCTTGTGCTTGCTCATTCTGCTGACTCCCCATGCTGTTTCATCTTTTTCCAGGCCCTCAACAGGGGCATAGCCACAGTCAAGGAGGATGCAGTGGAAATGCTGGCCAGCTATGGCCTGGCCTACTCCCTGATGAAGTTCTTCACCGGACCCATGAGCGACTTCAAGAATGTGGGCTTGGTGTTTGTCAACAGCAGGAGGGACCGCAGAAAGGCAGTGTTCTGTATGGTGACGGCCGGCGTCATCGCATTCATCCTGCATATCTTGATAGGTATGTGTTTTAAGGGTTGTTTGTGCATGTGTGGGGACATAAAGGGCATCCTGTAAAAGAGAAGTTTTGTTATTTGCAGCTTAAATAATGTAAAATACTTTGACGGCCTTTTTTTTGTTTGTTTTTTATCAATTCCTGCAGCTCAAAACAATGAAACAAGGTAGAAATTATCCATTTAACCTTTACTTACCCATGGATTCTCTTTTTTTTTTTCTATAGCATATACAGATTTAGGATATTATATCATTAATAAGCTCCACCATGTGGATGACTCAGTGGGGCAGAAGACAAGAAAGGCTTTCTTATACCTGGCTGCATTCCCTTTGCTGGATGCAATGGTGAGTGCACAGTATACCAGGATTATGCAAGCATGGATATAAACATACCTGACCTCTGTCCATGCTGGTTTCAAGTCTTGGTGTGTGTTCTGCTTTCAAGCGTAGCTCACTTCCATTTCCTCCTGCTGGGGTTGTGCTTTTGTTTCTAGTTTAAGCATTGTGTCTTGGCGTAACTTCTCTGTTCATTGTTCTGTTTGAATGAAGGCTTGGATTCATGCAGGGATACTTCTCAAGCACAAGTACAGCGTCATAGTAGGCTCGGCCTCTATCTCTGATGTTGTGGCCCAGGTAAATTCCTTTATTTTAACTTAATGCAACAGGCTGCATTTAAAGAGTTTAATTCAGTTTGCAAGTTGTTTTTTTTGGTGTTTTATCCTCACTGTTCTGTTTTGCAGATTGTGTTCGTGGCCATTCTCCTCCACAGTAACCTAGAGTGTGTGGAGCCTTTACTTATCCCGATCCTTTCCCTGTATATGGGTGCCTTGGTCCGTTTTAGCATTGTCGGTCTGGGTTACTACTGTAACATTCACGACAATATCCCGGACTCCAGTGGACTTGATGTGGGGGTAAGTGCTGCCTTTTTTATTGTTTTGAAAAAAGAGAAATATGACATAAGGGTATGGACCTCCACTGTTGTTTTACATATGATGTTATATAGTTAAGCCACCTGAACCCAAGTGACAATAAAGTTAGAAAACTTAGTAAAAATGTGTGTCCTCTCTAAAACAAATGATTGATTGAATGTGTCTTGATCACTGCAGGGTGATGCCACTATCAAAAAGATGCTGAGTTTCTGGTGGCCTCTGGCTCTCATCCTGGCCACTCAGCGAATAAGCCGACCCATCGTCAACCTCTTCGTGTCTCGGGACCTCAAGGGGACTTCTGATGCTACAGAGGTGGGTGTATCAGGAATTTAATCCACTAAACAAATCTGAACTGTTCTTTTAGGCAGCCTTTTCCCATCACAACCTATAGTGTCATGTCTATCTGTCATGTCATGTATGACTGAGAAGATTTATTGTTTACATTTGATCTGGATGTTAATCACAAAGTTGCCACAAATTACGTAGCAATACAAGAATAATTATGGCCTGTGTGACATAAGGTGTTATTAAGAGGGACTTTATGGCTCTGCGAAGCCAGTGGACTAATTTTTACCTCAAGTTATTGCAGACGAAATGCCAGATGCTAGCAAACTCCCTCTGGAGCTTTCTGGCTTACAGAGACCCTAACTACTAGAGACAATACAAAGCTGTTTACCAGAATGAACTGGAAATCATTGACAACACTGGCTGCCAGTGGTTTGGGTGATTCACCATGTTCATGTGAAACTCAGGGCATGATTACACTGAATGAAAACATTCCTACATGGCCCTACTGTTCCTGCGTAAAGCCTGACACTGCCCGTTGTTGTTAGGGGCACAATAACAAGCTCAAGGCTGTTATCCAATCATAAACTTGTGAAAAGCTGCACGCCACTGGGAAAGTGAGAGTCGCACTCATTTCTTTCACGTCTCCTATTGTCAGACACCTGTCATTAATTTAGCTGTGTGTATCCTGCATGTGGTATTTTCAACATGAAGTGGTGGCGTGCTGATGACTTATTGCTGCCGTGTCGTTGCCATTTCAGGCCGTGGCTGTCCTCACAGCCACATACCCTGTGGGTCACATGCCCTACGGTTGGTTGACTGAGCTGAGAGCGGTGTACCCTGCCTTTGACAAGGTAATCCACACTCCACATACTAGTTTTTACTGCAGTGGTAACAGTTTGTTGTGGACGGGTTTATTTATAGCACTAATATTGCTCTCTTGCCAACAGAACAATCCCAGCAACAAGATAAACGCCAGCAGCCCCGTCACCAAGTCGCATATTAAAAAGTTTACATTCTGCTGTCTGGCTCTATCGCTTACGGTAAGATGACAGTTCAGATTTTCCCACTGAAAGTCACGTGATTTGACTTGTTTTGCTTTCAGAATATGGCATTAATTAACTCCGAAAGAGGGTGTGGTTCACAGTTGTTTTTTAATGGTTTTTATTGGAACAATGTGGGACAGCTGGCTGGATTTTTTTTTTTTTTTTATGAAAAGTTAATGAGGTTTAGAGCTGAAACGATCAGACAATCAACAGAAAATTAATCTACAAGATTTTTTATTACAGTATCATTGTCAGTTTGTCAGGATCTAGCCACTCTTTTTTTAGACAATTAAAAATATTCTTTATTATGGGGTTTTGGATTGTTGGTCAGACAAAACAGCATTTCATGACATTTTAAAAACAGAGAGATATTTTTGTCCACATTCCGATGTTTTATTGGCTTTATTAAATACTTGTGGTTTCTCGTCTGCCATTGCTGTAATTCAGACAGTGTTATTCAAAACCTCCAGTCTCACCGTTATAGGTCAAAGAGCTGCCACGAAGTTCCAGTGTCCATTTTCATAATGGTCGCTCCTACACTTGTAGAGTATTAGCTTACAGCCTAACATGTCCTTCACCAAGAGTTGGCCTTTCCTACAGTAGGTGTCAGTTTGCTTACTGTGCTGTCCTGCGACAACCTCACATACAAAGCGAGCCAATTTTCTCTCAGACATGCCCAATTACACCGCATACACCCATATATTGTAAAAGCAAAAACATTACTGCTTGTAAAAGGTTGTAAATCTATGTGTCTGTACATGCTGATGATATTTGATTCTGTGCATGAAAAGCTTTGAAGGTGGAGAATATCCTCCCTAAAGCACAACACCTAGGCTGTCCTCTGCTATGTTTATACCTGATACTAATCCTACTGTGTCACAAATAAGAGCACTACTGTATCTCGGTCAGGGTTCAGCTCCTGCGCTCAGTGTTTTGCCCGTAGCATGTTTAACATAGTTTTTGCAAAACATGCTATGGGCAAAACTGTCAGAGGTTTTCCACTATAGAGCCCTTAAATGTCTTGCAGCTAGAAGCTCTAAAAACATTCTAGCAGTCAATGCAGAAAATTAAGCAGGTCCAGCTGCACACCAACGTTCAAAGTGATGGGGGCTCACAGCTTTGTTGCAGGCGTACTGAATGTACTTTTCCCTTGTCGTCCTGTTGTGGTTTCAGGTTGCAGAGAGGGAGACACATTAGGGTGGAATTTGTGAAGAGGCTAAGGAGCTTTTGTGTCCCCCCCCCCCTCACTTCCAACACTCCCACCCAAGCTTTAATAGCTTAATAAAACAGGCATCCACATAAAACATAACAGTAAACGTATTCCAAAAGCCCCTTGCAGGTGAACCTTTCTACTACGTAGTGAGTGCTGCAGTCACATTATGGACACTGTTGCAGAGTATTTTTGTTTTTCAGTGAGCCGTCTGGATAATTTTTCAAGTAGATCAGCAAGAACACTCAAAGATCCAGTCGACCTGATCAAAACAATGATGCAAGTTAAACGTAGCCTTTGCCCTACTTAGTTGTCTTAACAGCTCGAATAAGAAAAACAGGAAGTTTGTGGCCAAGGTTGGGTTTTTTTTTTTGGGAGGAGGAGAAAGAGGAAGAGAAGGAGGAGGAGGAGGAGAATGGCACACCAGATGTGGAATCCCAGAGCTGTAAACATGTATGTGAGGGTGTGTGCTCAACAAAGCACAACAGGCAGATAGGTACGCTGTGGCCTGTAGCATGTAAGGGGGAAAAAAAGAAAGTTGTCAGCTCTCATGCCAGGGCTTGTTCTGATTACAGATAAAGACAGCAGAGAAAATAGAAGAAAGGGCATTCAGGAAAAGAAACAGAGTAATGTTAAGTAACAGATAATTTCCTTTCAATGAGAACAGGCTGTGTTTGGTATGTTGGAGGCAGTGAGCATGGATGTGTCACCTTGTTTGGAGAAACCACAGCTGAGTCAGGGGAGACAGTGGTTTTGCTTAAGCCGTGCAAATTAGTTACTACCCCATCTTACTAAAATAATGATAGATGGTCAGGCAATACCCAATGAAATCATCATTTAAAGGTAATCCTTTCCTAAATTTTGGTTTAGGGATCAACAACCACGGAACCACATCAAGGGCTTTTGCACAATTCACCATTTCCTACTCCATAAGTAAATCCTAAAGAAGAGCAGGATGTTTATGTTAATGAATATGCTCTGGGTAATTTTTGTATCAGTGTAAACAAAATATTGTAGAGCTTGTGGTGAGTGTCATTTTTCATGTCATCATGAGTAAGTACTCTTGGAAGAGGAAGGTCTCAGATTTTAAGAGGAGGAAATATGATTTTGGCTTGTCTATCTGTCTGTTCTATTCTTGTGTACGTGGTGTTTCAAGAACGTCTTGAAGGAATTACTGCAAATTAAGCAGAAAGCTCAAGAATCACCTGATTTAGAGTTTGGTGGTCAAAGGTCCTGTGACCTAACAAAACACGCCTCTGACCATAATTCAAGAAGTCATGCACTAATTATGACAAAGTTTTACACAAACGTCTGATAGCATATAGTGAAGAAGTGATGACTTTTTATCTTCCATGAATAAACTGAGACTTGAATGTTTGGCAGAGGCATACAACTGCTGTTGAAATTGTGTTTGGTTACTTGTTTCATCCCAGTTTAAGTTGAGAGTTTGCTGCATATTGAAGAAAGCTCATAAGTCTGAATTTGGGAGTTTAGCTTGCTGAGGTCTGTGCTTAAGGCTATTATATAGGTGAGCAGTAATGACATAGTTTTGTCATTCCAGCAGTGGCAGGGAGCCAGTACAGAGTAATGAAAAGTGGAGTGACAAGCTGTTTTTGGCTTCTTGAAGACTATACATGTTGCTAGAAGAGCGTCACAAAGCGAGAGATGACAGATCCTGAACAAGGAGTCGAGCAACCTTTCTTTGTCAAACCGGATTATTTGTTGCATAATATGAAGCAACAGGACTGAATGACAGACGCAACATGCTCAGGGAAAGTCAGGAGGTCATCAGGATGCTTTAGAGCAGCAGTTTTCGAACTTAAGTCCAGTGAGCTTCACTTAGAAGGTCAACAAAAAGTTCGTGGCCCTTACTCCATATTTTTCTCAGTCAGTAACAATGATACAGGAAGCAACAAACAAAATTACTCAAGTGTAATTTTAGTAAATACATTTTCAGTTTTGTTTATTTACTCTGTATAATTTGAACATGTTAACTTAGTTTCATTCTGAATTTTATTTTTTATTCCAAATTACCCACCCAAAAGGTATAATCAAGGCCGACTGAGGTGTTAACCAAGGCAGTAGGGGGGTCTGACAGGTAGGATGGATAGGACAGGGTATCATCAGCATAGCAATGGTAAGAAAAAAACATGAGACAAGAGCAGCAAGTACTGATCCTGCTGCTTTAAATTATCCTTCCTGCATCCTTTAAGGTAGTAAGGTAGGACACAGAGATCCAGATAGTAAAGATAAGACCCTGATTGAACTTTGTAAGGGAAGTTACCCAAAACCAGTTTTCAGGAATGGAAGACAATAGTATCTACAGGTCATCTGCAAATTTGACAAGTTTGTTTGAGATGCTTTTCGGATTAAAGATGCATGGCCATGTTTGACCTTAAAAACAAACTCAGACACAGTTTGGCATCAAATTTTTCTCAGTGAGTCAAGAAGTCACGAAGGAAACATAAACTGTGGTGGATTGCTCTGTATCCAAATGAAGAATGATTTAATTGATTCTGGGAATTTCCATTCATTGGAAATTAGAAAGTCTGTCTCACCTCCTTCCCTTGTTGCCTCAGCAGTATGGGAGAGTGAAGTAAGTGTGTGCCTGCATCTGGGGATTATTTAGATCCTGCTGCCTATTCGCAGAGGGGGAGATTTTGCGTTTGCTCTGAACGACAGGAATGTCCTGGAAACATGCAGTGAACAGGGAAGACCTGGAAGGTGATAAGGAGGGAGAACAGTGGGAGAGCAGTGGGAGTGGTCTGTCAGTGGACTTGCACCCCAGGGAGGCTGGACACGAGGGCTGACTTGTCACTGTTGCCCTTGGTATAAATACCGAGCACTAAGTGCCAGATATGACACAGTTGATTCCCTGATTTTTTTTTTTTTCTTTTTTCTCACAGCTGAGACAACATGGTGAGTGTAACTGAGTGAGCAACAGTGTAGTCAGTCAGAGTGGAGCCAGAAAAACACCTTGTAGGCCCTCCATTTGCTCTTCCTGATTTCGAAATGCAGAGAAACTATCTATACAATTTAAAACAAAATGATGTTTTATTGATGTTTAGATCAGACAGGCTTACACCGTTTAGCACCCTGTAATGTGAATAAAACACAGTAATAGCTTTGAGATGCTTTGGTAATGTTGCACGTGCCTCTGCAACTGCTTCTAGAAACAATAACATTGTCTGCCATGCGTTTGTGCTCGCTTGTGTTGTGTGAGCTTCAAAGGCCCACATTCAATTCGAAACCCCTTGAGTTAATGAACTAATGAAATCTAATGAGGCGTGCCGGGGGACTCTATTGTGGTGCAGCGAACGCGTAAAAAAAAAATTAATTTGCTTTTGTTCATTTCTGTGTCCAGCTTTGCTTTGTGGTGTTTTGGACCCCTCATGTATCGGAGAAGATCCTGGTTGATGTCATTGGGGTGGAGTATGCTTTTGCTGAGCTGTGTGTGGTCCCACTCCGAATATTCTCCTTTTTTCCCCTGCCAGGTAAGACACTTGGTCGGATGTTTTTTAGCATCAGTGTCCAGCTGGGCTTTCCTTCCTGCTGTGGCTTTAACCCGGGGCGTAGCTCGGACCAGTGGGGTGATGTTTCCACTTTGTGTGTGTCTGTGTGTTTGCAGTGACTGTTCGGGCTCATTTGACTGGATGGCTCATGACCCTGAAAAAGACCTTTGTGCTGGCCCCCAGCTCGGTTCTCCGCATCATTGTCCTCATCACCAGTCTAGTTGTGCTGCCTTATATGGGGTAAGTCAACACTTCAGAGAGCACTGACCCGGTCACAAAGGTCTGTGCTGTGACTCAGGCTAAATGTGTTATTTTATATCATGCTTTACTAGTTTTTATTCTTAATTAGTCCTGAAAAGATCAAACAGAAGAATTATTTACTTCCACACTTGTAAAACTCTTAAATAGTTACGGATTAAAGGCAGCTGTGCTAAAAATTTTAATTCTGTGCTGTATTTCAGGGTTCACGGGGCCACGCTCGGGGTTGGATCCCTCCTGGCTGGTTTCATAGGGGAGTCGACAATGGTTGCCATAGCAGCCTGCTATGTTTATCGACAACAGGTGAGAACACCTGGGTTTAGGTCACTGCAAACATGAGAGCACACACCTTTTCCTGTGCCTTCTGCAAACCACGCCAGCAACCATTTTTGAACAAGGCGTGTCCATCGTTTACTGTGTTCATCCTGTATAAGATTTGAATTAGGATGCAGCTAAAAGTAAATGCAAAAAAAAATGCCTCTCTGACCTTTTATATAAAAACAGCTACTTATGTTTGGACACAGCTGATGTGTTTTTCTTTATCAATGAATTTAAACAGAAGATAAAATGGTTTCACAGTTTTAATAGCAGAGCTTTAGTATTTTTCTACCTTCTTTACCTGAGAATGACCTTGTTTTCTGGCACTAACCCATATGAGCATCTATCATTCTCTCTTATTATATATTTTATCCAAAATTTTAAATAATGTTAGTAAAGAACAGCAATTTATTTAAGATATCTTTAAAATGAAGCTTTCACAGTTCAAAGGGACACCTTTTTTGACCCATTGATGAAACAAGTGTAGCAAAACCTTCCAGCAGATTTGACTTTTAAAGGACTTTCATATCTGTCTGCACCATATATAGCTGCTGCCACCTAGTTAGCTTAGCTTAGCTTCAAGATTCATTTACCTGCACCTTAATTTTATCAGAATTATTTTAAACATTTTAATTATATTACATAACACCAATGATCCTGCAGTCAAACATGCTTAAGTAACAAGGGTCCAAGGTCCAAGTTTATCTATTCATCCTTGTGCAACACAGGGAGGCACCAACGCTTTCTGAGATTATAACCAGGCTCAGGTTTAGCCTTAATTTTCAGGACAAACAGAAAGGGATTTCGGCTTCAATAAATTAGGACCATAACCAGTTTTGGAACAGCTGGTTGATCTATCCTGGATTCTTGACTGTTTACAGATCAAACAAGGTGCTGGTAGGTGTATTTGTTACCTTTTAAGCAGAACCAGACTTGCCAAGTTTCCCTTTTGTCCAGACGTTGTGATAACCTGACTACCTCCTGTTTATAGCTTAATAGGACCAATATCTCTTTGACCTTCTCCTCTCATAGTATTAAAGAGTTTGAACAAAGTGAAGTTTGAACTTTGTATTAAAGAGTTTGATATTTAGGAAACAAACTTTTCTTCCAAAGAGTCGCTTTACTAACTGTATGTTTGTTGTATTTGACACATATAACAAGTGTTTCTCTGTTTCAACCAAAACTACATAAGCTTAGGAACTTTTTTTAAACCCACAGAGCAGAAAAAAAACCTTCTCTATCTCTTGATAATTATTATTAATTTCTAAATTTGAAATTTATTGTAATAACAGCCAAGTATTTTAAATGTTCTAGTTTTATCCGAGCTAGTGCTGATAACCTGGCATAACCTCATGAGGTTATCAAGTTTAAGAGGCTCTGCGTGCTCCAAAATACTCCTTCTTCACGTGAGGACTGGATTACTCACTTTAACTGCGTCCTTTTATTTTGCGGCTTATCAAGTTTTAGATTAGCGCAACAATGGTATCAGCTTCAGTGTTTGGCAGTGCTAGTTCTCCTTTTCTCGGTGACTTTCAAGGATTATGTTCATTCATTTCTGTCCTGTCTCCGCAGAAAAACAACGAGATGTCCAACGAGCTGGTGGTGGAGGGCGAGGACTCTGCCCCGATGAGCGAGGTGTGCCCCAGGACTCAGATGGACGCCATCGAGGAGCTCCAGGAGGAGGAGGAGGAGCAAGAGTGAATCTTAGACAGCAGAGAAGGTAAAGACGACCTCCATGTGGAAATTTGCTGAAGAGGAGACCGCCAAGTGTTACAGTGCTGGAGAGGAGCGAGGACTTGAGTACAGTTTGGTTTCAGAGGTTCTCCTGACAGAATAAACTTTGAATCAAGAGTGATATGGTCTTCTTACGTCGACCTTCACATCATTAAAACGCACACTGTAAAGAAAGCCATGCACCTCCAAGTGTTCATTCATCTGTGTACATACCTTTGTCTTCCGACCTTTTCAACAGTTCTCATAGTTTTTCGCATCACCACATCAGCTGGTGTATTAACCACTTTCATGTGTCTACTGGTAAACAAGGGAAAAATGACACAGGAGAACTCTTCCTCCTCAGCAGCGAAAATGAAACATCTGTCGAGTGGTAGTGGAGTTGCCAAAATACAGAGCTCATTATTTTATGTTGTTTTTAAAGATTAAGCAGCAAGACCGTGCTTGAATTCAAATATAGACATGTTGTGGGACTTGTTGGGTTGTGCAATCGTATTTTCCATACAATGGTGTACAGATTATTGTTGTTTTATATAGGTAATGCAATGTGTATATTTAATTGCCCAGAGGGGTCAGGAATCCCTCGTTATATCATGGCGTGTGTTACAGATTACAGTTATGATCGTTCACTTTCCATGCAGTCTGGGAGTCCATCTACTTTTGTTTTGCCAAGCATTTTCCTGGTAGTATTCAGACTGTCGTATGTACTGTATATACTGTATAGGCATTCTTATTTGGCAAATAAATTGCTTTATTATTAACCCCTGTGGTTTGTTTTGACATTTGATTTAGGTCCCCGTCATTTGATCCCACTGCTCGGCAACACTTCCTTTGAGTTTTGACTTAAGTTTTGCACATTTGGCGAACATGAAAGAAAGAGACACTACAATGGCCATAAAGGATGTTAAGGTGCATGTATGCATGTACACACATTTCTTTGACAGACAAAACAAAAGCGCTCTGTGTTCGATTAGACTTATTCCAGGTTGTTAGGCTGCTTAAAAAAACAGTCAAAACCAGGCACAGAGAGTAGGAAAATCCATTGTATTCAATCATGTTTTACAGCTGTAATTTACCATTTTCTGCAGTGTACTCTTTAAACTTCATCAGTTCAAAGCCATGTTTATAATTCTCATTAAATTATAAAACATTGTAAGTATCGAGTTGATAAAACCAAAGAAAAATGTCTTTTACAAAAGTTGTACTTTCATTTTTTTGATCTAAATGCCATCCAAAAAAAAAAAAATCTGACATTCCTGCGAATGGCATAATCAACACTGATAACATATCACCTTCACCTGCTCTGGAGTTGGGGCAAGGAAATGGCCTCTTACCAGGAATAACCAACATTCATTCTTATTGTGCATTGTTTTTAAGGCAACATGGAGGACCGAGCCAGCGTTTGATACTGAATCCAGCGGCTGGTGGTTGGTTGGGGCTGTTGCCGGTATTTGCAGCAACATTAGCATGTTCGTCCTCTCAGAACAGCTTGGTTAAAGGCAACATGTTACACATTGAGTTTGACGCACGCACGCACACACGCACACACACACAGAAACACAGACACACACAGACCATCACAAGTCCTCTGACAGGCTGCGATTAGTCTTTCATACGTCATCTGGTGTGAGATTTTGTTAAACCTGATATAAAATCAAACCCTTTCTTTGACAAAGTCAGCTTTTACACTTGCGGATGTCGTTCTTCTTAAGTTACAAAAAAATGCAAGAATAAATTAATACACTAATCAAAAAGTGCCCAGATTCCAGTGTAAACACATTCAACTCCCCCCAGTTTCGGTGCTTTTGGCAGCTTCATTGTTTTTTGTTTTTAAATTTGTACTTTTTCAGCTTAAATTGTAACACAAAAGGCTGCTCACAAAATGTGACCCCTCACACCCACCTGAACGTCAAAATGACACCCTGCAAACTTGAGATGATCCTGCAGTATCAGATGCACACATATGTATACATAACCCCCCCGAAAAAGACTCTATACAGTACAGTGTGTACAAACGTGTGTGAATCACAGCTTGTACAGGGTCTCAAATCAGCATACTTTTAAAGGAACAGACATTTTGGGCAAAATGTTAATTTGTTTTCTTGCCTTGCGTTAGATGTGAAGCTGTCCTAGTTTTTGCATTGAGTCCTGTACTGTTGGCACTACTCATCATAAATGAAATTATTTCAATTGGCAAAAACAGAACTGACGAAAACAAGCATAAACGCTTTCACGACAACATGGCCATCTGGAAGCAACTGAAAACATCCAATCAGCATGATCCAGGAGAGGCCGGACCTGCGTGGAAATGGTTGGAAAATGCAGTCCTGGTCTTTTGGTTTCCCTTTCTGGACTGACAAATACAGACTACTGCCACCTGTTGGTACTGGAGTTAATTTCTCTCATGCAGACGCAGAATAAACATGCTAGTTGGCTCTCAGCAAGAGTCTTTACAGTGTCAAAGGTACAAGTTTTTTGGCACGAGACAGTTGAAAGTTGAAAACAGTCTGCCTTCAAAGTTCTTTGATGTTAGTTTGATGTTTTTGGGGCTGACTAACCTCGCTCTGTCCTAAGGTTGAATCCACCTATCAGTGCTTTTAAAGCTCATAAATTAACACGTTTCACAATTTTTTTATTCATGTGAAGAAAAGGTCTATAAAACAACAATGTGTCACTGCTACGCCTCAGTTTTTGTTCAGTTGAAACAAACAAGATTTAACTTGTTTATTAATAAGCCTTGGAGGTGCTGTTTGGTGGGTTTTAACACCGTAGCACAGAGCCAGGCTGACTGTTTCCCCGTTTTCTGTCTTTGCTAAAATAAATTAAACAGCTGCTAGTTGCAGCTTCACATCTAACAATTAGACATGAGTGATATTGATCGTCCCGTCTAACTCTCGGCAAGAAAGCATTTCCCAAAATGTCAAACTATTCCTTAAATTGGCGTAAATCTATTAATCTTGATCGACCTGAGGAGAGTTTCGTCTGTATGGCAGGAGATTTTTTCTCTACAGTGGAAATCAGCTGGAGTTGAGCTCCACCTGTTCTGCAGCTTCCACGACTGGCACGTTATAGTGGCGATCATCCTCTGTGACGAGGCACACCGACGGCCACTCGTCCTTATGGTCGTCCGGGTAGTAGGTGACAAACTCCTCCGTGTCAGCCTTGTACAGTCTGTAAACTTGAATGGTGCACTGCAAGGCGTAGCCCAGCAGGAACATCTCCACCTGCACAAAAGGGGCAAAAAAAAAAGAAAAAAAAAAAAAAGGGAGATAATTGCACACTCACAAAATGAGCACCTCTCAAATCAGCACAATCTGTTGCTCTAGTGCATGATGGTGATTTATGGGTGGCGTTTCTTTATAAAAACTGTCTGTTGAAGTTCTAATTAAATGCCCGAAAATAACAATTAAATCACTCGGCACCCGACTCTTCCTGGAACCTCCTCACCCCTGAGGCTGATGATGCCTTGAGAACGGAGAAAAACAGCACAGGCTGCGACATGTTTTACTGTTCATGTTTCAGATGATGAGAATGTTACACGCCCAGAGTCATGCCATCGAACAGCCAGTTGTTTTTGGTTTGTTACCAAGCGTGACGGCAGTTTATTCAACAGGAATGTATTGCTGGATTCAAAAGGGCGCGAAAATTCCCAGCAGCTACTTTCTTGTAAGTGTTGTTTTGTCATAAAAGGTTGATGTAAATGCTCCTTATGTCGCCTGTAAAGTGTTAAACACGTATTTAAGTGGCTGATCAAATGGATCCGCGGTTTGTTAGTCGACAAATAAAAGAAAAAAAGGAGGCCAGAGGGGGTGGGGGTTTCTCCTACCTGCTCCAGCCCGGCGCTGAGGCCCACATGGCTGAGGTGGTTGGAGAGGAAGGAGCGCGGGCAGTCGGACGAGTCCCGAGCAAACAGCAGCCAGCAGAAGAGCGGGACGTCTGCGCCGGCCTGCATGGAGCCGTGCAGCTCCACCGCTCTGAACAGCATCAGCAGCTTCAGCGCCTCCAGCAGCCCCAGCTCCTCTTCTCCTCCCTGAAACACACACTCGCACAGCTGCTGCCGCTCCACCGTGGAGGAGCAGTCCACCGCCGCCTGCCACTGGAGACAAATCAATTACATGAATCAATAACTGTTTTGCTTGTAATCAGTGGAGTCATTCATCAGGTGCAAATGAGAAACGTTTGCTGGTTGAATTAACAAATGTGACAAAGATGTTGCTGCAGTTTTCTGTTTGATTTGGCCGTAAACTAAAACGTGAAGATATTTTAAAATCTGAGTGTGTGACAAGAATTTTTAATTATTTTTGATATTTTCTGGTTTGAATTTTTAATTATTAACATCAGTAAATGGAAGATGACTGACGGCTGAGATAATAAAGATTAAACAGAAGTAGTTGCAGCTTTGAGGTCATTTTCTCTCTGAACTGAAATTGAACTGAAATCTATGAATCTCTCAGTCAAGTGACACAAAATTAGTCTGCAACTCTTTTGATCACTGATGCTTTCAGTGTTTTTCAAGCAAGCACCTCTTAGTTATGTCTGATCTCTTTGTCTCAAGTGATAATAAACTGAATATCTTTGCTCTCTGTGCTGTTGATCGTACAAAACATGACCGTTTTAATATTTTCTGACTTTTTATTTTAGTGTTATTCTGTTAACAAAACACAGTATCAGAAATACTTCTGACAGCCCAAAATGCTGCCGTGAGTACGATCCAATATCACGTCTCCGATCCTGATGGTGGCAAGATATAAAGGTCACCAAAATACTAAAATACACAGATTCATCCTCCATGTGACAGTGATTTCTATTAGAAATCTTCCTCTCAGAGACTGAAAATCCACCTAAAGTTAAATGGTAATTTAAGCAGCAGAAGAAGCTTTTATTTGGAGCAGCTTGGTGACAATACCATCAGTCATTTCTGCCACGATGACATGACGAGTGTGCCAAATACAGAAAAACAAAAAAAAAACAGCAGTCATCTCAAATTGTTACCCTGACCAGCTGTGAATGAAAGACACGTAGTTATTTTCTGATTTTACTCTTTCCACCTCTGAACATCTCAATTACATCCCCTCTGTCCTCGCTCTGTTTCACCAGTCAGTTCTTCAGATGCAAACCAAACGCAAACAGGATGTAAAAAATGGAGGCGTAGCCACTTAATTAATCCCTGACTTCAATTCCCGAGGCTATTTAGTCAAAAAGGAGGCATTCATGAGACAGTTACATGTGTGTGTGTCTGTGTGTGACAGAAAATTAAGAGTCAAGAATCACGAGGAAAAAATCTGTTTGGCCAGAACTTTTTGCTGAGTGGAAACTGTGAGATGTTTTCCTCATACACTGCATGTACAGTATATATATATATATATATATACACAGCGTATATATAAAAATAAAAGTAGTATTTGTGGAACGAGCAGAGACTAAAATAACACAACCGAGTCTATTCTGTGTCCAACTGTATGAAATCCATAATTGTAGGCACAAAACCAAGCACACAGTGAAGCAAAGAGGTCTGACGGTAAAAAAAAAACATGTGTGTAGTAAACACACCAAAATTCCTCGCGAGCTACAAGCAGCAGAGACCGACTGTAAATTCAGACCAGGGCCTCATTCTGTTACAGTAAAAGGGGCACTGTGGTTTTTTACAGTTAAAACGGTTTCTTTGAGGCCGAGGGTCCATTTATCACTTAAAGTCCTTGAGAATGTAACAAAAAAAAAAAGCCAAGAGAGACAAAGCATAGCAGTATTTAAAAAACTACCTCCTTTTTGAACATATGGTAGCAATCACATCTGAAAGCTGCGTGGACGAATATCAATACCCTCAGTGTCTTCGGTTGGCACAGAAATAGTTCTGTGGTTTACTCGCTCGGGGTTTCTAAAATACTCTCTCGCGTGTTTCTGAGCAGATTTACTGCTAACCTTATTTCGCAGAAGCTCCATGTAGCCTTTCAGCTGCAGAGTGGCATCTCCCGTCCCATCTCCCTGCAGGCATTCTCCAGGAAATGTCCACTGACTTATCAGACCTTCCTGGGCCTCAAGTTGCTTCGGCAGCTGTAAACACAAAGAATTAAAACGCTCAGACGTCAATTCAGCCGCGTTTAA
Organism: Acanthurus leucopareius; assembly: GCA_029814765.1. Lineage (NCBI taxonomy): Eukaryota > Metazoa > Chordata > Actinopteri > Acanthuriformes > Acanthuridae > Acanthurus > Acanthurus leucopareius. The sequence continues at coordinate 4,519,100 of JAQMCX010000032.1, forward strand.
AGCAGCTGACATCGTGGAAACATAGACATTTGAACAGCTAGTGGCACTTCTTGTTTTATGTTTTCGTTTTATGACATTTCTCTTGTTTTCTTTTCTGCGCTTTTATGTTCATGTGTAATTAACTGCGAGCTAAAAGTGTCCTTCAAACAGAAACTGTAAGATCATAGACAGCCGTACCTGAACACAGCAGGTCTGTCAAGCTAATGTTAAAGGGGCATTTAAAGAGTTTGGGGGGTGAAGTTTCTTTTTGTTCTATATGCAAAATTAAAAGCACAACCCAACACTGTGTCAATCTGCTTTCATGCGACCTGCAACGATTAGCCCGACTAAATGGCTTTCTACCTGAAGTAAAGACCAAGTCCTTCCTTTCATTAGCTAACTGTGTGGGGTTGTCATGAGCTTTAAAGGAAGCCCTGTTTCTGACAAGCACATTCAAATTATAATTGAATGGAATTGCAGAAATGTACTTCCTAATTCCCAGGGGACCACATTTTAATTTGATTATACAACCTGTTGTATAATGACCAATAAACTTCCTTCTATCCGAATCATACTTATGATCCTGAAACTCACACAATAAACTTTTTCTGCATTTTCTGTAACAGAAGTCAAAAACAATGCTGTGTTTTTATTCTCATGTCATCAATAAAAACAATCAGCTAGTGAGGATGAAGATTTTTATCTAAACAGGTTAACTGAGTCTTTTATCACAACAAAATGTATTTAGCCATCAGGTCCAATCCATTCAACAGGACCGATGCATCAAAAAGAATCACATAAAAATGTTTAAACTTCAACCTGATCTGAGTCTCCAGCTCATGAAGCCGGCTAACGTTAGCTTAAATTGCTCTTAAACTGGCTACAGTTGATAATATCTGGCTGCAACAGTTGACATTTTAACCTGCAACACAGATGGTCAACAGCTTGAATTAATTAACTCGCTTTAAACGAGAGCACCGTCTGAAAAACAAGTGACTGTGATATGTTTTCTACTTTTAGCTCTTAAAGTGGAACCAGTAGCTGCTCTGATGAGCGTCTCAGCACTGGGAAATATAAGAGAGATATATGTGGGTACTTATACATCTGCCTCAGTCCAGCTGCACCTCTGTTGTTTTGATCATCAACACAGTTTTATTTAATCCTGAATTGGTCCTATAGCACCACCTACTGGCTGTTTTACAGCCACAAATTTAGAAAAACATATTTGTGACAGGTGCCTGATCATATAATGTTCAAAAAATAAAAGGATTCACACTTTTATTTTTGTTAAAAGAACTAAATATTTAGACGCTCTGTGTTTCGTCCCTCGTCAACAGGGGGAGCCTCGCTGTGTCTGTTAAAGCCTCCTGTTTATCACAGTAAACTGTAAAATCTGCTCTCTTAGAACAGAGCATCTGAAGCATGGGGGTTTAGGCAGCGGTCATGTGACGCCGGCTCGTTAGGTGAGCGTTTACCACGGTAATGTCCTCCTCCTGCAGCCATGTGGGCAGCTGGGTGCTGTGGGAGAGCACCTGGAACAGCGTTGCTCTGAGGGCACAGTAGTTGTCTCCTCTCACTCTCCTCAAGCTGTTAAACTTCTGGGACATCTCTTTATAACCCTGCAGCGGCACACAGGAACACAACAGGAAGTCTCTCAGCCATTAATGTGAAAACAACAACAACAACAACAACTGGCTTTAATCTGTAGCACTTCTTCCCAGGAGCAACACCGACCTTTCTAATGAGGGCACTCTTGGCGGTATTTCCTTTCCACTCTCTCTCGCTGTAAGACAGAATATCCATCGCCGGGGCCAAGCTGCATCTGTCCTCCACTTTTAAAACTGAGCAACAGAAAGCAGAGTCAGAGGAAACGATGGACAAACAGGAGACCTATTGTCTCTATTTTACGAGACAAAACAAAAGTCGTGTTGTTTCAAATCTCTGGAGCAGTTTCACTGCATAGATATGTGATTTGGATGTACTGACGTGTAGTTTCCATCACCGCCTGTGGTCCTGGTTTATTTTCATGTGATGCTGAAAGCTCCTCAGCTCCTCTGTACAAGTCCTCTTCACTAAAAGGAAAAAAAAACAAACAAAAAAACAAGATTTATGTGTTTGTTATTGTCAGCAAATCTTCATTATCGTCCGTGTATCCAAAGCCTGGTGTATTTTATTCAAGTGCCATAGTTTTCCACTGTTTCTCAAAACTATTAAAAACACATCACTGAGCCAGACGTGGGCATGGTAGTTTGAGTCAGTCCAACCACATTCACCATCCTTCAGCTGTAAACGCTCACCACTGCACCAAATGTTTCCCAAAAGATACACTATTTACTCATAATTGAGTAACTTTGAAAAAACTTCCCTTAAAAAGTACATTCTGTGTGTTTTTAACTCAAGTTTAAAGAGTTGTTTATTCAGGGTTCGGGGCTGAGTGCATTTTTTTGGGTAATCTTGCAAAGCATAACATTAAATGTCAAAATATTTATATAACTGGTATTTTTTCATTATTCCGAACCAAAATCTCATTTATCTTTAACTGGAAGAGAACTTTGTTATCTTAGTGGTTACTTTATGGTTAAAACACATGCACTTTTTTAACGATGCCTCCAGGGACACTGATGAGTGGGACGTTTCAAAGCTGGAAACTAAACACATGGTGCTGATGGCCACGCAGTTTTAAACAGTGTCGTCCTGTGCTGCAACTCAATCAGTGGGTAAAATGGCCGACACTTGATATGTGAAACATCTTTACTTTACAAAGAAGCTTAGAAACGAACAGTTCAGACCTGTTTCCCAGGTCGTCTTCAGCAGAAGCTTCCTTCTCTGTGACTGATATCTCCTCAGCCTGAACACCAGTGGATTTGCTCTCTGCCAGCTGCTCCTCTTTTCCAGTCACCTCCTCAATCTCAGCATCTTTCCCAGCCGGAGTCTCGGACTCTGTGGTCGCCACCTCGCTCGCCACTTCCTCCTCCATCTCATCGTTCTCCTCCGCTGCAGGAACATCTCCATCTTTGTCCTGTCCTTTCAGCATAACTTCCTCTCCAACATCCTGTTTGATGTCCTCAGAGGAAGTCGCCTCATTTGAGCTCGTAGTTGCACACTCAACATCTGGTTCTGCATCCTGATCTGACTTCAAGCTGGAGATAGAAAACATCTGTGTCACTCTGCCTGCTAAATTTCATTACTACTTACGTTTTTCGAGCATGTAATAAAAGCATTAAACTAAATTCTCAACTTTAACGACATTTTTTATCATGAAACATTTATTTAGTTGTAAGAATATTGAAGAAAATATTCACAGAGAAGTCTAACAGTAATTTCACGGCAACAACAAGCTTGTGGTGTCTATGTGCCCCCAAGTGGCCAAAGGGAGGATATCAAAAACACGAGTACAGAGTTTATGTAAACAAGCGCCTTGTTTTGATGTCACAAACTCTGAACCCACTGACCTCTCGCTGGCGTCAACCAGAGCTGTGGTCTCTGGTTCCCCAACATAGTTCCCGGAGTTCTGCTCCTCACCACTGTGGTTCAATCCTGAGGGCTCCGATCCAGAAGAAGACTCAGAGACATCATGGCTTTTAAGGACTTCAGGATCGACCTTCTTGCTAACTGGAGAGCCTCCGTTCTCTGCGTCCTCTGTAGCAGCACTAGGCGCAGGACGACAGATGAAAGGCGTTAGTTTCTGTGCCGCAGTGGTGGGATTTGTGGTAAGTATCAGTTCCTCTACTGATGTTTGTTTCTGTTTCATCCCCGACTTGTTTGTTCAAAGAACTGGTCATAAGAGTTCATTTTTGATCACTTTCACCTCCGAGTATCTGATACTTCACAAACCAAGTAACCTCAAGATACTGATGATAAACTCCATAAATCCAGCTCTGCCATAAAGCAGCTCTGCTCAGTCATTTAAAATGCTGCCCTAAATACTTGGATATAATTATAAATAAAAAAAAGAGCGATTAAAAAAGATGGGTAAGCAAATAAGTACAAGTCTGTCTGTGTGTGTCTATCATATGTTGAATATAATATGGCAAAAAAATACAACAATTATCAGAAGACTCTTCTTCCAGTGAAAACATATCTCATGTTATCTTTAAATTAATAAAAAGACACCTTAAAATAAAGCCATGTTGACAGGAATATTTAAATATGTTTAAGTAATCTTAAATGATTCAAACATCTTAAAAATATGAAAATGCAAAGTTGATAAAGTATCGCTCAGCACATGTATCAGTTCAACCTCATGACATGTTTTTCCAAACAGCCGAAACAGAAACTCTGACATAAAACTTTGTCTTCCCACGTGACTCACCAGCTCTGCGGCTCTGTGTCCATCTCCTGACTGACTGCAGACACGGACGTCGACCTACAGACAGTGATCTGAGTGTTTGGTGCAGATAACTCTTCACTTTTTTCGGAAAACTCTCCTGACGACTCGGCCGCAGCGCTGTCTGTAGCGACCTTGGAGCCCGTTTCGTCATCATTATCATGAGCAGCGGCCACTGCAGTGTGCTCTCCTGTTATGTTTGTCTCTGTATTGTTTTCAGGGCAAACTGCTTCAGCTGGTGGTGAGCTAATATCAGGGAGTTTGTCCTGCACTGAGGCTGGACTTTCTTCCTTTGGAGCCGCATCTTCTGCTGTGAAAACCTCCCAACCAGCTTTTTTCGACAGGGAGTTCAAAGTGCACGCAGGGGGTTCGGCTTGTCCACCGTCTGCAGGATGCTCCTCCTTATCTCCGTCTTGTGCTCTGGTGGAGTTTTCTTTGAGTTCAGACCCTTTCTTAGGAGAAGGTGTTAACGTTGGTATGACCACCTCCTGCAAGGGTCCGTTACCCTGAGTGTTATTGGGCTCCGTCTCTCCAACTTCAGGACCCTGCTTCACCTGCTCAGCTTCAACCTTTACCTCCACCTTCATACCGGCCTCATCAGGCATTTTCCTGAAAATAATACCAAGAGGAGGATGAGCAATGTCAGAACATGCAACAAAAACATTCTTCAAACTCGGTCGCAGCTTTCATAACTTGAGTAAAAACCTTTTTCGTGACAACTAATCCAGAGAGGAGATGTGATCCGATAAGATTTTGCCACAAGATGATTCAAAATCATTTCTGAATCCTACACATAAAAGAGATGGGGAACCTGTAATGGAAACAGTCATTTTTACATAGAAACTCTCAGCATTTATCACTAGTGTGTAATAACAAAGAAGTCTGTGTTTTCTTGGAACCACTTCAGCTCAGGAAGTCCCCTGTGATTTGACTGTATAAGATGCCCTTTATGAACTCTCTTAAGGTCACTTTTTTAACTTCTTAACAAGCAGGAAGTCACATCTTTAAAGATACTTTTATGAATTCACATTTTTGTCAATTGTCTGCCCCCCGAAAGATGAAACTTTGGCCAGAGCAAAAACCAGCTTTTAAGTACAGTATTTCCACAGAACTATTTGTGTTGAGAGTTCTTTGTAACCTTTGCGACTGTGTAGGTGTAAATGATCTTTGCTTTGTCTGAGTGGGGTTCGAGAGAAGTTTCAGAGCCAGTGGTGGCCCTGACATTTGCCTGTGTACTGTCTGTAGGAACGAGTTAAATTCTGTGTTGTACTTGATATTTTTCCTGAAGTCTGCAAAGGGAAAAAATATGTCACCCAATGTTATTGTGAAAAATACAGGGGTAAAGTAAAAAAAGATTTGGGCTAAAGGTTTCCTGAGTATACAAAAAACAGGGAACTGTTGTTGAAATAGTCATCTCACCCTACGTCATCGTCTCTTTCGGGGCCAAAAGTACCGACCACAGCGCCTGTGGCCCCCGTGGTCTTTGAGTCATTCAGCAAGCCACTTCTTTCCTCTACACTGCCACAGGGACTCTCAGCGTGACAGCAACTGCTCCCCATCTGTGTATAACCGCTCCTTCTGCTTGGGAGGTCAGGCAGGTTGTAGGCGGATCAGTGACCTCTGGTCCAAAACAATCGCGAGCGACCTGATGAGTCGCTGAAGGTTGAAGGTTTCAGGAGTCCATGATGATGAGTGTCAAGCTTCTGCTAAAGCTAGGGAGCGACCATGCTGATGTCTTATTTTGGGGTTAATACCTACAAAGACAATGTGCAACACTGAGTAAATACTCCTTCCTGTAACACATGAGAGGACTTCCTAAAAAAATACTGTGATAGAGTAACCTTGTCAGGAATTTTAGCTTTGTTTCCACTACATTTTGTTTGAGTACACAAGAGGATTATAACTCTAAAAAAGACCACTGAGTCAGTGATTTACATACAGACCTGCACAGTAAAGTTGACATTATCAAAGCTATTAGTTTGTTGCGGTCCGTGTCTAAACTTTGAAGGTTCACAGTTTATTTCCTAATATCTTACGACATGTTGACTCTGAAACACACTTTTGGTTTACATCGAATTGCACTTTGTGATAACGTATCAAAAGACGTGGCATTTTTACTTTCATTTCAATGTGGGTCACAGAATAAAGTGGTACACCTGCTACTGCGTATCAAAATATTATTTTATGTAAAATTAGCTTAAAGCATGGCCACATATCTCTGTTAACATAAATAAAAAGGAAGTAACGATGACAGCACATTTCCCCTTAACACATTCACCTCTCAATGTCGAAAAAATAATGACACGATACATACCTCGGTTTAGTTTAATTAGAGACAAAATCCACAAGCTTACAATCATGTAGCTCCGATTCCCACTTCACTTTTGGTTCGCAGGAAAGCAAGCTTAAGTTAGCTAGCCAGCTAGCTGAAATAAACTTATAATATAAACATGCGCTACTAAATTTTGATCGCCGCTCATGCGAATCACTGCTGGTACACCGGTTACATCTTAAACTTACTTAATTATAATCGTTTACTGTGATACATTTCATAATTAACGGGTATTTACTTTATTTTTTGCGGAACATCTGTTGGTACGAGCCACTAGCATAGCCAGAGTAGCAGGTCACGGCACGGTCCAAGCGCATGACGTCATCGTCATGAGCGCTGAGAGTTTTGCTGCGTTCAAGTGCACCTCGGAAATTCTGCTACAACTGTATAAATATCGAGTGTGAGGGAAGAATTCTGAAGTATACTGACTTTAAAAAATGGTATTGTTTGTGAGTTTTTTTCTTTTTTTTGTTTTATTTTATTTTATTATATTTTTGTTTAACTGTTAAAAAGTCCAAAACGAAATATACAAATAATAGGCCAACGCTTTATATTTTCCTTTTCCAAAAGTGGCCCAGAAGCACACACTCACACTCTTAATTGACTCTTGTACTTTTGTGCAGGCCAATTAAATTTTCTGAACATGGCAGCAAGACATCCTGTCCATGAAATCATTGATCTGGTTTTCTACAATGAGACTGTTTTCTATTTTTTCCCCCTTAATTTTTAGGATATTAACATTGGCTTGTTATGTTGAATTATAGGGTTAATAGTTAAAATTGGTGTGAAGGTTTTTTGTCTTTTTTATTATATAGCAGTGAGAATTTTGTTTGAAGATTGAAATTATCATAAAGTCTGACACAATAAATAAATTAAATCCAAGAGCTTCAGAATGTTTTTACCATTTTCAGTTTCACGTTTAAATGAATAAGATGCAAAACCTACAACATGCACTCACTCTCTTTCAAACACTAAATAAGGATTGTTAACTTATTTGTTAATGTCAGAGGCTAATTGAACATCATAAATAAGACTATGGTTCAAAATGACAAGGGCAGAGTTGAAACTATTGCAAATCGTATTGTGAAGGTTATAATATGAACAGTATTGAGGGTCAATGGAGGAAGCATGCATGTACAGGCACAAAACATGCTCAACTAATTACAACAAACTGATAGTAATTCTTAATTACGAAATTTCATAAGCAATAATTTCTATGTTTTTTTTTAATTGGGTAATAAAAAAGTATGAGAACAGAAGTGCATTGACAAAAATAGCAAATGTATTTTTATTGTTAAATATTCTTTAACAACCTTAAATAAATCTTATACAAATATGAGATGAAAATTTCATTTTACATTATATACACCAACAAACTGCATATATGTACATACACTTTATTTTTGTGTGTAAAATATTTACATTTAAACCTTTTTCTTCACAGTTTTTATGCCCATCCATGTATTGTTCAAAACAACTGTGATTCTGTGTCCTGATGCTCAATCACTACATGTTTTTCAGCTCCTGAATGTGACTCAAGAGCTCCTGAGGCAACTCAAACTCCGACACGAGATCAATGCAGCGCTGAATGAGGTCGTTAAAGCTTTCATTTGAGCTGGAGGTGCAGTCAGTCGATCCAGCACAGGGCTGCTGTGGCTGGTGAGAAGCATCCATGTCCATTTTTTCTGCCCCTTTGCAGCAGTCTGTTTCTTTGCATCCTCCCTCCCCACAGCAGTCTGAACCTTCCTGCGTCACATCCAGATCCTCCATGCTCTCAGAGACGTCGCTCACACTGGGAGTTGGATTCTCCAAAGACCTCCTGATGTTCTCCATGAGGGCGTCTTCGTGCTGTGAAACCTTCTGCAGGAGGTCAGTCACAGAGGCTGGGACAGGGCTTTCCGGATGTTGGATCTGGAACCAGCACCATACAGCACTGTGACGTGACACACAAAGAGGCGACA
>JAQMCX010000032.1:4532698-4539077 GCA_029814765.1 Acanthurus leucopareius
ACTCATAATCATCCTTTTCAGACCAAACGTGCGGTGATCTGCTCGTGTTTTACACCAAGTGGGGCACTTTTGCAACGTATTTTGTTAAATTTTTCTAAGTGTTGCCATTTATTTGCAGGATTGCAGCATGGAGAGGTTTAAAGAGGGACCAATGAGCAGTAGTGGGATGTAGTAATTAGATTCTTAATAAAATACTCCATTGCATATAAAACTCCTGCATGCACAATCTTGCTTGAGTAAAACTGTGCAAGTGCTATTAGCAAAAATAGTTAGTGTTGGTGTTTTCCCATTATATATGATTTGCTTGGCTGCATATGACTGCTGCATTAATGTGCATGTTGCATTGAATTGCTGGAGATGTTTATGGTTGAGCTCACTTTTATTACTTTATATACTGTTTGGTTGTTTAATTGCACACATAAATGCATCATAATCTATAGGATCATTATGAGTTTGTAGTGTAACTCCTACGTAAGAAAAACTTATCTCCAAAGAGCTTTTATGAGCTCGAAAAACGCTCTGTTTTAAGCTTTGTAACATTGCACTAAGCAGCCAGCGTAAATTTTTAAAACACTTTATTTAACTTGAGAAGTAGAGGAACATTTAAGTCCTTCAATTCATCAGAAAAATTCAAAATAACCAAACTTGGAGATACATGATATTCGCTCAACAGGAAGTATATAAAAACTATAATGTGTAACAAGTAATTAAAGCTGTCAGAAAAAAGTAAAGGAGTTAAATGTACTTACTTATTTTCCACTAATGCCCCCGAGTACAGACTCTCCAACCCCACCAATCCTTCAACACCTTCATCACTGGTGGTCAAAACTGTTTCATTCTGGCTGCAGATGAGAGAGGCCGTTCAAATCCTCTCTAGAGCTTCAGATCCACTGACACTCACACATGATGACACACACAATAAACAGTGGCTCCCAACCTTTGATACTTACGACCCTTTAAACCGGCGTCCACTTGGCTGCTCCACAAAGGAAGATTAACCACAGAAACAGCACTGAGAAAAAAAAATGGTGTGAGAAAAATGTGGAAAAGTTAGTTTTTTAACCTACGTTAGACCTAAAAATACAAATTCTGCACTCTGGACAAACCTAAAATACAAACAAGTTACGTTCATCTCATTTATTTAAACATTTAACATTTGAAAATATACATTATCATTATTATTTCAAATACACTATTAAGAATAAATCATTTTAGCAACTTAATACGTGACTTACAAGCTACTTAATGTGTGAAACAAATCACATTAAATCCTAGAATTTCACAGCTAATATAAACTAAATGTCCAGTGTGTAAAATTTGGGTGGATTTATTTTTAGAATATGGCAGATTTTTAATATAATATTAAAATAAATGTTTAATTGAGTTTAAAATCTCCTCAAAATAAGTATCATAGTGTTTTCATTACCTCAGCAAGAGTCTCTTGTATCTGCAGAGGGAGCGGGTCCTCATCTGTGGAGTCGGCCATGTTGCTACTGTAGCCCTGAGTGGACAAATCAAACACCGGCTCCACAGAGAGACATTTGGGTTTTTTCAGAGTTACAGAGCCACCATTCGTTCTCCTGCATCCTGCTTGAAAGAGGGTGAGTGGAGGGATATTTAGTCACAAGCAGTTTGTACTTTCACCACTAGATGTCACTAAATCCCACACACTGGACCTTTAACTGCTTCTCTGCTACGCTTATAAGCTTTCGTAGAAGTTTAGCAGTTTTTCCCTCCTTCATGATTGAATGCCTCTCGTAATTAAGTTAAGTAACAATTACAAAAATAAAAATCAATAATAAATTAAATTTCCTAATAATTTTCAGAGAGTCAGAGGCACAAAGTTCTGTGCTTTTCTTAACATCTAACATTTAATGAAAAGCCATTCATTAATTAGTCTTTTAAAATATATAAAACACCCATTCTTGTATATAGACCACTATCATCAAATAAGTCAGTGGTCTCAATGGGTTTATCATTTATTTGTGATTAAAGTTTCTCTCTGGGGACAAAAGACATTTATCTTTTCCTACCTGATGTATTTCACACTAAAGCTTCTTTTTAAAAACATACTTTAATTAAAGTTCCTTTGAAAGCTCATAATCTAAAGAGCTCAATAATGGTTTTGATGCTCAAGGTCAATACAAAGACAGAGAACTATTGATTCGAGTAACTATTGACCAAACTATTTAAACTATTCACTGACTTTATTAATCCATGCTTTTATGGCGTTTAAGGCTGTTTTCTTCATGTTGAGTGTTTCTTAGTGCACATTCACTAAGTTAAAAAGATATGCATTCACTCTGTGCAAAGCTAGAAACCATTAGAGCTGGATTTGAACTCTTTTAGGGGGTAATTGTTTCTGGGGGTTTTTTTTTAGTGTTCTGTTTATTGAATTTTATTGAGATTTTTCTCATCACACAAAAAAATTGATGAATAAATGAGATGTAACAGTAACAAAAATGAATAAATGAAGCCTGAATACTTTGGTTCCTTATTTTACAGGTACTTATCCTCCAATTTGCTTAGAAAATTATTAGTACAATTAACATTTAAAGTTTCACAACAATCCTGCTGGCTTGTATCAGAGTTGCTGTGGCCCCCCTCACCACCCCTTGGTGGCGCCAGTGGGTATGACATGGAACAATGGTCCTTGGTTGAACTAGAACTGGTGATGCTGTGGTTGTGTTGCATGCACAGGAACCAACTTCTACATAAAGTTTCACTGACGCCTCTCTTTCATTCATCTTAATATACAAAGGAAATCTACAGTATGGAGTGTTTGCACAGAAGTGAGGTGAAAAGCTGGAGTGCCACAGCAGCTCTCATGGTCTCACCTGTGTGTTTGTGAGACTTTTGGGAAAAGATTCCTGCACAGAAACACTGAGCAGAGTTCAGGCTGCGATAAAAAAAAAAACAGAGACATCACAACCTAAATACATGCATTCAAAAACCGGGCTGCTAGAAAGTTAAATGGACTATGTGGCGATGCAATCAGCTGCTCATGTCAGACAGGTGTCTGTGTAAAGACCTGGGCTATTAACTCCTCTACCTGCAAATACCTCACAGTGTGTCATTGCTAATAATGCTGAAAAAAAGGCTGAAAAAACAGAAACAACAGTGAAAGCAAAAGGGATCATATGCATGGCCAACCTCGATTGCATGTGAGGATTGGTAATTGCACCCCCAGAGGCATCTGGGTGTGCAGAGCAGCAAAGTGGGAGACGCCTGAGCAGCTCGGGCTTCACAGTCAGTGTACCAACATCTCAACCTTGAGGAGGAAGTGAAAACAAGAAGGCGGAGGAGCGGAGGGTGAGGGATATACAGACAGTTCATTTACCCTGAACATCAGCCCACCGCGCATTGTCTGAAAGATAAGGAAAGTGAATGCTTCATGCCTGATAGAAAACAAAGGCAGCAATTTAAAACCATCTGCATCCAACACAAGCACTCTCTCCCTCCACCTCTCGGTTTCTGTGTCCTGACTGATATTGAAACATAATCCATTTGGAGCGCCGACATGTCATAATATTTCTATCCGGCCTCCCTCTCCTCCATTCAGGACAATTTCAGGTGTTTGCAGGTTGGAATGTTTTATTGCAACAAGTCCGACAGTTTGGCTGAAAACTGGAGTCGTCACTTTGATTGTGTTCAGAAAAAAAAACCAGACGTATGACTGAGGGACCGAAAGGAAGGGAAGACGTATAGTTCACTTTAAATTCTTCTTAAGGAGACCTCAGCTGCTGCTGTTTGCCTCTGTAGGTAAAATATGTATTTGATTCTCTGTTTGAACTCAAACTGTCACATGTAAAGCCCTTTGAACTGAGCACATTGTTCAAAACTTTTTCTTGTTTCACTTAAAATTACACTGATGTGCTAATTATGATACTTAACTGTCTTTTTTGCCAAACACTGTCATTTTGTTTCTCATTAATTTTACTATTTGCTCCTAAAATAAAGATCTTGCCTCTGTTATTACTGAGATTCCTCAATATTTATTTTTTTTTAAACAAAGAGTTTAAATATATTAATCTTGTATTTTAATTTATTACATTACTATTAGTATTACAAGTAGAAGTGCTCATTAAGACTTAGGCATCAATGCATAGCTTTATGTAAGAAGCATTACATTAATTTTTTGATCTTGAAACGTCTTTTTTTGAATATATGTACAGTTCAATCTAACCCCAAAATTACAAGATAATTAATATTAGTTATTAGATAAACACTTTAAGAAAGGAACAAGAAAAGTTTTGATAATAAATGTTTTATCAGTTTTTAAACACTTTTTCATTCTGTGCTTTTTTTGTGAATGTGGTATTAAAGTTTTTTTTATATTTAACATAAATACAAAGAGGTGAACTGTGTCTTGTCTGGCCTTAAAAACTGGGCCCACTAGTTTAATCCTCCTATTTTATAAACTTTGGAATATGGAATACAGTTTTTTTGTGTATATCCAGCAAGTCGTTAAATCTATAATAGGCCCTACTGTAAAACTTTCTTGCATGACATGTTCATCAAATTCACATCCAAGTGATTGATAAAAAGCTCCAGCTCTGACATTTACTCTATAATTCTGCTGCTACTCCTCATTCAAAAGCTGCAGCTGCAGAGAGACACAACAGAAAGTTAACTTTTATCAGCAGCAGAATACAAACAGTTTGAGAAAACAGATATGGGTCAGGAGCTGCATCTGCACAATTACATTGTTAATGGGAAAGACAATGAAAATGGCAAGGATAGACAACAAAAGAACATCAAATAACTCACTCGAGCTGTGTACACCTCAGCCATCACCACTCAAAAATACATCCAGTGTTTTGAAATGAAGGGGGGGGGGAGAGAGCTGAAAGGAAGACGAAAAAGCATCTTGAACATCAGTTTTCAGTCTAATGTTAATAATTTATGTTGTCTGTGCTTTTTATTATTATTATTTATTTATTTACTACTTTCTTTTCAGCAGCCTGCCCGTTTTTCAAAGGCATCATGGACAGGGAAGCCGTATCAAACTTTTGAGTTTAGTTTCAAAAGGCTTTCTCCCCGTTTATTTATATATTTCTTCTTCTTTACACTTGTCTTGTTGTTATTTGGCGAGGCAAACACATGAAGCTTTGATGAGAAGCAAACCTGACATGTATTCTTCTCTATTGACCTCAAGGAAATCTAAATAAATTGCTAAATAATGCACGCAAGGCTCTTTTTGTAACCTTTTCTCTAATTAAACATGTCAAATATTTTGTTACATTCATTCACCTTCCCTACAAGAATGTGTTAAATGTCAAATAAAACCTTAGATATGAAAGTGTGTATGGGCTGATTTAAGCTGTACTTGACCATGACCTCGCAGAGAAAAGTCAGTACAAGTTTGACTTTATTTGACATTTTCAATAACTGTGTTTATGTGTGGAGTTAAAAAAGATGAAAAGAGAAGTCAGTGATGTTTTTAAGAATATTTGTATGTTGTTGAAATCTTTGAACTCTACAGCAAGCAGCTTACCTGTGTTCCTTATATCACACTTTTAAAAATCAAATACAAAATATCAACTACATCTGGATTATGAATCAAACTTCTATCTATCTATCTATCTATCTATCTATCTATCTATCTATCTATCTATCTATGTGAACTACTTTTTCAAGAAACTTACTTAGAGTGTGTTATGGAGATTACATACAACTTTATTTTGCTGGTGTCTGTCTACTGTTGATAATAAGAGTAGTTAAATAAATCATATTAAATCTCTACAATTTTACACATTTAAATACAATGATTTAAAGCTTTACTATATGCTTTTTGGGTCAAAGGAAAAGATGGCTGCTACCCTGCTTCGCTAGTTAGTGTTAGCAAAAGTTTAACCTTCTTTGAATTTGGCTACTACTTAATTTACATATATCTCATATCAAACTAGAAATTTATCAATAATGAATTAAGAAATAAATAAATGATTCAAGTATGTGATTATGTGGAGGCCAAAGACTCTGAATCACATGAATTGTTACAATCAAAACCTAAGATGAAAGTAACTGCTGCTCTGTTAAGCTAGTTAGCTTTAGCATTAGTGCTTGTTTTACATCAAGACTGAATTTAGTATCTGTCTTATTTAGTTCTTTAGAGTTAACAAAATTTTTAAGACTGAAATCAATAATTTCTTTGCTTACAATTTATCACTTTAAGTGTTTGATCGTCAGGTGGCTAACAACACAAAATGTTACTGCTAACATTTCTCTTGTCAACTTTTTAGCCGTAAAATAAGAAGGTTCGCTAACTTTTTCTATTAACTCTCTCATTAGTTATTTTGAATATCAAATTATATTCAAAATAACTTAATAAATTAATTAATCTATATTTAAACATGTGATTTAAAGTCAGTTTAATCAC
>JAQMCX010000032.1:4539177-4631297 GCA_029814765.1 Acanthurus leucopareius
TTATATCACACTTTTAAAAATCAAATACAAAATATCAACTACATCTGGATTATGAATCAAACTTCTATCTATCTATCCATCTATCTATCTATCTATCTATCTATCTATCTATCTATCTATGTGAACTACTTTTTCAAGAAACTTAAAGTCTGTTATGGAGATTACATACAACTTTATTTTGCTGGTGTCTGTCTACTGTTGATAATAAGAGTATATTTAAATAAATCATATTAAATTTCTACATTTTGACACATTTAAATACAATGATTTAAAGCTTTACTTTATGCCTTTGGGGTCAAATGAAAAAATGGCTGCTACCCCGCTTCGCTAGTTAGTGTTAGCAAAAGTTTAACCTTCTTTGAATTTGGCTAGTGGTTAATTTACATATATCTCATATTAAACTAGAAATTTATCAATAAAGAATTAAGAAATAAGTAATTGATTCAAATATGTGATTACGTGGAAGCCAAAGACTCTGAATCACATGAATTATCACACCAGAATCAAAACCTAAGATGGCAGTAACTGCTGCTCTGTTAAGCTAGTTAGCTTTAGCATAAGTGCTTGTTTTACATCAAGACTGAATTTAGTATCTGTCTTATTTAGTTTTTTGGAGTTAACAAATTTTTAAGGTTGAAATCAATAATTTCTTTGCTTACAATTTATCACTCTAAGTGTTTGACTGTCAGGAAGCTAACAACACAAAATGTTACTGCTAACATTTCTCTGCTCAACTTTTTAGCCGTAAAATAAGAAAGTTAGCTAATTTTTTCTATTTAGCTGTCTCATTGGTTAGTTCATAAATTAATTAATTTATATTTAAACATGTGATTTAAAGTCAGTTTAATCACATAAATGACATGAATTCTACACGTCAAGACTAAGATGTCAGTTAGCAAAAGTTAGCACTACTCTGCTAAGTTTATTAGCTTTAGAGGGAGTTCAGCGAGATTTAGCTGGTAGTCCATGATTTAATTAGCAATTAACAAACTGAGTAGTTCACTTAAGTAATATAATAAGTTAATCAATTACAGATAACAATCAAGAAAAATCTGTGAATAAATTTATTTTTAGTTCAAATCAGAAAAACAGTGGTTATCTTCCAAACTGTTTGTCTGAAAATTGTTGTTGAGTAATGAAAATCAAAAACATTCACATATTAATTGTCATATGATCAAACGGATACAAATTAATAAATATCTATTATGATCAAGTGCTTTTACTGCATTTTAGCTTAATAGGATTAAATCCACATTCATATGACTATTTTTAAAAAATCATTTGAAAACAGGACACAAATTCATGTCAAACAATTGTTTATTACTAATTATGGTACAAATCAATGTGACATACTTGAAGCTTTTTTTTGAAATACACAAAGTGCTGCTTAACTGACCAAACAGATATTGCTCTATAGATTAAGTACAGTTTTCAGTCTATAAAAAAATGAAAACCAACCTCTGCAGGCTCTTCAGCTTTGGTTTCGAGTTCTTCAACTATTAACAAAATGTCAAATCAGTTTGTTTATGTTAGTAAAATTTCACAAAAGCATTTAAAGGTGATTCACAAGTCATCCTAATTGGGTTAAGAGCAACAATATTGTAGTCTCCTTTTCTTCTACATGGGTCTACAGGTCTGTGAAAACTGAGAGGTGAACGCCACAATGAATGAGAAATAACGCAATAATAATAATATTAAAAAAACAGATGACCAGAGTCACATGTGGCTCAGAAAAACCACTTCACAAAAATAAAACAATCATGTGTCACATAATAATAATAATAATAATAAATAAAACACGAGCCTCTCCCCCCCTCATTGAAGGTGAACATCGACAAACACAATGCAGAGTAATCATCTGTCTTTTTCTACTGACCTGCTGCTTGTATGGCATTTGTATGATTCTCACAAGAACAGTACTGAGGTAAACCTTGGATGAACTACTGTACATTTCTTCTCAAATTTTTTTTTTTATCTCAGATTTTAAAGATTGTCAACACCATGAATCTATTTCTCTGTACAATGTGCATAACTA
The DNA here is from genome assembly GCA_029814765.1 of Acanthurus leucopareius. Classification (NCBI taxonomy): domain Eukaryota; kingdom Metazoa; phylum Chordata; class Actinopteri; order Acanthuriformes; family Acanthuridae; genus Acanthurus; species Acanthurus leucopareius. The sequence continues at coordinate 4,541,213 of JAQMCX010000032.1, forward strand.
TAGAGCTTTGGTCCAGCATTGAAAAGTTGAGAAAAGGCATAACTCCTTTCTGTGTCTTTTTTTATGTTTTTGGTTTTGGTTACAGCTTTATTGTTAAGCCTCAGAACAGATCCATAATCTACCTGCAGGAGCCTGCTGTTTTCTTATATGTTTGACCGGTGGGTGATGCAGACATGTAGTTTCTTGGCCAAAGATATGCCTGAATGAAATATTGGAAGTGACATAAAATACATAAAATCTCATGAAAGGAAAAAAAAAAACATAAAGACATGATCTGTTGCTGTAGAAGTGTAGATGAAAATGTAGCTTAAATACTGGAAAATATCATCAAAATTATATTAAAAGATTCTTTGCCCCAAAGGAGATAGGAGTATATATATTTAATTGCCTTTCTTGTAAAACTCCCTTTTGTCTTTTAAAACACTGACATGTAAAGCTTCTTTATGTGTTTACTAACGTTTACCGAATGTGTGTGTGAGTGTGTGTGTGTGTGTGTGATTTACAGGCAGTGAAGAACACAGCAGTGCACAAGGGGACTGAAAGACTGAGATAACCAATGTGACATGAAAGGACAGATATCGAGCAGACACATGATTCTGAATAAATTGCATCAAATTTTACCTCACTTCAAATTAAGTTCACTCGTTGTGACATGTGACACTCATTTTCAACATTCACCTCCTTTTTAAAAAAAAAAAAAAATCTCTTTTCCTGTGAGGGTTTTTGTGAAAGCCAAATAATTGTAGTGATGGTCAGGTTCTTGTCTGAAATATTGACATTTCTCACAGGTTGATACCATAAAAAATGTGCAGTTCAGTACACAGTCATGGAGAGAAAATTAATCACATATCAGTGGACAGAAAGGAATTTTTTACCAATGCAAACACATAAAATCTCAATGAAAATGTCTGAAAAATAACCTTTTATAAGCATTTTGCTATATTAGAAATCAATTTGTAGTAGAGACAAAAAAATCATTTTTATCAAAATGGCTGACAATAACATCTTTAAATCTTCATGTGGCTGCATGGAGTGCAGAAAAGAAAGGAAATAACAATTATTAATCATATATTAGTTGAAATAATCAGGTAATTAAAAAAACAGCTGAACTGGAATGAGCTCAGTAGTTTGGTCAGTGGCAACAAACAGGCTTTAACCACATGTTTACTTAATTTTCAAAGTGTAATTAAAGGGTTCATCATGTAAAATAATGTTTTATTTACCAGTGATATTAGCAAAAGTCAGGTAATAATGTTAGTTATGGGTTGCCAGGTTAAATTTATCTTTATAATCCTTCTTTGTGTAGTTTGAGTTAAAGCATGCAGAGGCAAATTAGCATAAAAGAAAATCCATCAAACACATTTTCTATATATTGCCGTGGTAACGTATTACAGCAGACACTGTTGCAGCTGTTTGACATGATAGTGTTTTTTTTTCTTTTTTTGTTAAACTTGACCCACAGAGTGAAACACTTTAGAAAAAGAGGGGAAGAAAGCCATGTGAACAAATAAATAAAAAGGTAAAATCTTTATCAGTCCTTGAGCTGAAATTTATGTGTTCTTTGGCTATCAGGCTTTGGCAACAGAATGACACAGTAGCTCAAAACAAAGCTGCAGTGGACTTGACAGACACTGAAACCCCTCATCATCATCATCATCATCATCATAATCATCCTCATTCTCATGTGAAAGTCCTTAGTTTACTCTCCCTCTGCCCATCCTGTGAAACAATCTCATGAGATTTTTAATAAATACCTGTAAAAGTTGTACAAAGTTACACTGTGACTGAAAATATTTGCAGATGAAACACAAATCAGAGGCAAACAACATTATTATGCAATTGTTTAACAGCAAAGGTTAAATTTTTTTTTGTTCAAAAGAGAACTTTATCAGTGTGATTTCAATTCGAAGACAGCGTTTTTCTTTTTTTCCTTTTTTTTTTAAAGATATTTACATACAAACAATGAAGAAAAAAGTAAGCGAGACAAAGATAAAATGTATACTCAACCTCACACATATAGCTTAGATTTGCCAGTACAAATGTAAAAATTTAGAGCACATTTACATTACAAAATTATTCTTAGTACTCAGATGCAACAGACTTTGGTAAATAGTGTTTTGATTTGGTATGATCTCTTTACTAAATCCCTCCTCGTGGGAACCAAAATTTGGGCGATAATCTGGTCTGTAAGGCCAGAATCTAAAACTCTTTGAAACAGCACACCGTATGTTTGTACATAATTCTCAGATATTAATCTCTTTTTTCATTGTTTTTGGTTTCGCCAAGGTCATTTACATAGCTGTGGTAATCACACTGACAACACATAGTTTCTGTTTGCAAACTCATGACTGTCCATCCAGGCGACTCGGGAACATTTTTCAGTTCTCATTTTAAAGAGGAGTTCATCCACCTTTGTTGTTTTTAATGGCTGACACTTTTCCGCTCCGCTCTCTCAGTCGGAGAGCTCGTTCATTTCGGGAGCTCCTCTAGAGAATCGGTGAGAGGGTCCATTGGTGCAGCCGGGCCGAGGTCGGGCTGTTTCAAACGCTTTATTGTGTTTTTCAAGGCTTGCCTCTTGTTGCAGAACCAGACACGCACCACCTCCCTGTCATAGTTCAGTTTCTCGGCTATTTCCGTCATTTCCTGTCCGGAGGGGTGTGTGTTCTTCTCAAAGTGGCTGTTGAGGATCTCGAGCGCCTGCGGGGTGAAAGAGGTCCTCCGCTTGCGTTTTTTGGAAGGCTCGCTGCCGATAAACTCAGTCAGGTTCTGCATGCCGGATCGGTGGCGGGCTTCAGCCTCGGCCATCCAGCGCTCCAGAACGGGCTTAATCTTCTGGGCACTTTTAGGGGTGATGTCCAACTTCTCAAACCTGGCAGGATATAAAAGGCCAGGGTTCAGTTTGCCTGTCAGACTGTTACCTATAGTGTTCTCTTGGGCTTCCTGTGGTAGGAAAAAGTGGCTTCTCAGGATGGTGTGTCTGGGGAGAATTGAGAAAAAAGAATCTTACTTAGGTGCCCTGCCAGAACAAGGGATAAGCTGCCTGCCTTTTGCTCTCCTCAACCAGAATGCCACAGGGACTGAGACTAACATTCAGAGAGGCAAACTCCTCTGTTTTCTGCATCTGGAAACACCTCAGCTGCAGCAGCTGGAGGTGACGGTTGTCGGTAGTGTATTAAGATTTCTGGAGGAAGCTGTGGTTCTCTGTCCCAAATTGGCAATAGTGGAGCAAGGAGATACTGCCATTGGCTAAAATCAGGTCCACTTGAAGCAAAAACATATCAAACATCTGACTGAATGTTTTTAATACTGTACTGTAAAAAAAAAATCTCACAAATTAACAGATGAACAAAACAGGATTTACTCCCAAATATCCCACCTCTTTCCCTGAGGTGATAAAAACCCCAAAAAATCACTAATGCATGCAGTTAAATATGGCACCATCATTTATTTACAAAAAAAGCTTGAATTATTAATCAAAATGTACATTTAATACATTTTTCAAACTTCCTTTCATCCTTTAACAACGTCTCATTTTATTTTAAATAAAATCCAGAAAGTTCCTGCAACTTTTGCTTGATTTTGTTGCAGGAAACAAAATTCTGATTTCACATTAAACTCATCATTTTAGTAAGACACAACAAGACTTCAGACTGAGGCCCAATGATCATGTCTGGTGCTTTCTCCTGTGAAACTGTTTGTGGTATCAGCATAAATATGATGGAGATAAACTTTACATTTTACAGTAAAACCATTTATTGATGCCTGTAATATTCATGTCATCTTGTTTGACATTTTACTGAGATAATGACAAAAGAGACCACTTCACCTTAACTTATCTTCCTTTTATTTGTATGTTTTATGGCAACACTCACGAAAAATATTCCTTATTATGTCTTGAAAAAAAGTGAGAATTTTTTTTTAAAGCAACACTGAGATGAATAATTTCATATATTATCGACCTGGTCCTGACTGACAGTGAATACAGATTATAACTTGGAGAACTTGACGGTAATGTGCCAACTTCTATGAGCAAATTTTTTTTTTTTTCAAAAATTAAAATTTTATTTTTTGCTATTTTGTATTAACTGTCTCGTTCAAATTTAACCCCACGTCGGTGGAGTTTCCTGCAATATGCAACACTGCACGTTAGATACACTTGTTTCTTTAGTAGTAGTTTTAGATTACTGATATTTTAGAGGATATGTCTGTTTTTTGTCCTCTTGACAGACTAAAAACTAGTAAATTTTATTATCAGTGCCACCAGGATGCACCCTTAGGTTTCTTTTGCAAAAAGAATATTGGCCGAAATAAGATTTTTAATCTTTAAAAAGGTTAAAAACATAAACTTGACCACAGAAAATACTCTCTTATTTGACATTACATGTCTTTTAATGGAGGAACTGTCCTGTGTCTCTGGGACAAGCATGTGTGAATGCTTTTAGTAAAATAGCTCCTGAGCTGACAGCTCTGATGGAAAGATGGCAGAAATCTACGAGGAGTCTCTGCTCTCTGTGGAACAAACAATGCACACAAGACGTTTTTAATGGCGAGGTGAGCGGCTGCAGACAACAACAGCGAGGACGAGATGCCCATGCATGCATGAACCTCCTCTGTTTCTACACCTTGTTGGTGCTTTCCTCCTCGTCGACAGGCGATATTATTTATAACCCGCGTCCTCCTCTTAAACAGTGGAAAGAGGAGGGCTCCATACTGTGGGGAATACATTAGTAAATATGAGGAGTCACCAGAGACAGGACATTTCATGGATCAACAGGAAGCACAGATACTAAAATGAGTTGAGAGCTGCTCAGCTGGGGCTGGCACTCGCTCCACTACTGCATCAGCACGAGGGAGAAATGGCCCTGAATGCACCTCCAGCCTCTCTAGCTCCTCTTAAAAGTACCTTAGGAGGCTGCTTAGACATGCTGTGTGTTTAGGCCCACAGTTTCCCTGAGGCTAACCAGAAAAAGCTGCGTGAGAGGTATGTATAAACTGACAGTCAGGGCCAGTGCAACCTAAAATCTACATAAGATAAAAATGAATGATCAGATTTACTTTGATGATCAAAAATATGACTTGAATTATTGTGTACATCAGCAGTGTTACACATTTTTTGTCCTGTTGGTTCCCTTCTGACAGGTTTTTTCACCATTTGATTACAGTATGGCCAGTTAAAGATGCTGACCTGCTGATTGGTTGATTGAACTTCTTCATTTATTATTTTCTGTTTGCACATATTATCAATCCTGCTAATATATAACAGTTTGTTAAATTATTGTTGGCTGTGTTGCAATTAGGATGATTTTATGGCGTTTTTAGAATTAATGTATTATACTAGGTTCTTTCATTTTGTTAAATGTAACTATATCGGTAAAAGAGAAATTTATCTACTTTTTGCATCCATCAAAAAATTCTGAACCCTTATTTCAAACATGTATTTATATCAATGATTTACATTAATATTCATTTATATATTAAGTATGAAAATTGTATCTATATTCCTTTAACTTTAATGTGAAGTACTGAGAAGTGGCAATAGACACGATGCTTTTTCATTTGTTTTAATGTTGATCTTTTTTAGGCATTAAATGTTTCCTCATTTAAACGTATACTTTGCTAATTTCAGACCTTTAATGGGGCAATTTTTAAAAAAAATACTGCTTTGTGTAAAAAAAACGAAACACTGATCCATTTAAAAAGTTTGGATTCTTTTGTTTGAACATAAATAGAATTTTGCAAAAAGACATTAAAAGCTTTGAGCTGTTTTACAGGTTATATTGAAAAATCTGGTATGTTAGTGTGCCATTTTAATAAAAGTGCATTTGAATATTTAATAAAGTCATAACATCAAATATTTAATGAAGTTATTTTTTAAGGTTGCTCTTAAAAGCTGGCAGAGTTTTCCAGGTGGATTATAAGATTAAAATTCTGGTTAAAATGTGTCTTATTTAATGATTCAACTAATGTAGACAGCAATCAAAGAGTTTATGATGGTGCACTAAATTCACAGCAGTGTAAACACACTTACTAAGGGAAGTTATTAATGGTTTCTATGTTAAATCATGTAATTAAAACTATAAATTTGTGACAGTTTATCAAAATTTAATCAGTATCTTTTTTGTTTTATTTATACTCATATTATCCTAACTAGACCAAATTTTGAGCAGAAAGAGGACAATCTTGTACATCATTGAGTTGATGATGCCTTCATGTAATGTCTGTGCCTGTTTAGATGAACTAATAAAGTCCCTGGAAACACACTGAGCAATGAAAGGAGACAAGATGGAAGCATCTGTCAGTGTCTGTTCACTGTCTGGGTTCAGAGCCGAAGCCCCAGAGCTACCGTGACGTCCCGCTCCTCCTCAAACTTCATGTCTATGTTGATGTTAACTAAACTAAAGCATGTGAAGTTCGCCCCTCTACTTAAAACATCAGGATGTCATGTCCAATGTCATACAAACAAAAAAATTGTCTTAACAGCATGAATAACAGCCCACAGAGTGTTTATTTTTGAAGCTAATGGCTTTTAATGTATGTTATAAATATTTGAATTATTCCTGGCTTTAAATATTTCATGTGTGATTTTAAGACTTTAAACATTAGTCAGAGATGGCTGGGCCTCATAAGAACCCTCGGCCCCTGTACTGTTTCACATTTTATTGCCCGTTTGATGTTGATGTGATGAAATTTTTAAAAGCGCGTGGCAGCGCCGTGTCACATAAACAGTACAGGTCATCAGCAAAGCACATGCATTGCAGAGGGACATTAAAATTAATACAGGAATAAGAACTTGGAATTTCTCAGAAAACAGACGAGAATACTTGATGTGAAACTGGCTTTAATTGTGTTGTGCTTTGTGTTTTGGGTTAAGAGAAGTTGTCATAAACGACTCCTTTACAAAAGACATCAACATTATCTTCCATTTGTGAACCTTATAATTAATCTGACACTTGAAAATATTTTTTTTTATAATTTAGAATAAATGAATACTATTTGTTTCTCTTGAAAAAGTCATATTTGGCTACGCTGAAGCCCAATTATTGCAACTTGAAAGGGAATTATGGCTCATTTGGCATCCTCAGGCAAAATGTTAGTCAAGTGGAACAACAGGAGGGATGAAACACTGATTGTCTGATTGTCTCATGAATATATAATGCACCATTTATGACTAAACTGTCCTCATGGCAGCAGTAAAACATGGCAATCTTATTAACAGATCATTGCCGTCAAGCTCTCTCATGTTCAGGCGGAGCAAGCAGCAACGGGCCTTAGTAATTATTAAATGCTTTAAGTGCTTCGTGTAATACTTGTGTATGTATTTTGCATAAGTAACGCACGGCTGTCATGTTAGTGGCTGAAAAGGAAGTGAGAGGCAGAGGGGTAAGTGCAGATGTGAGAGCTTCATTTGTCGGGGTGGTAATAGTCAATTATGTATTTTAATATCTTAATAATGTTGAAACATGGGATGAAAACACCAGACAATTCAGTGGGGCCGCTTGACTTTGTCTGCTCTCGTTTGACAGAATTAGGACATATTGATCAGAATAATGAACCCTGCATTGTTGGAGTTTCACCCTCTTTGTTGGCTCTTACCTGCAGATGGCAGACTGGCTGTACGCCGGCCCCTCGGCAGCGCTGAGCGCCTGGCCCACCTGAGTCTGTGTCAGGCCCAGGGACAGCCGGCGAATCTTGAATGCTTTGGCAAATTCACGAATCTCCTCCAGGTTGACCCCATCCACCTCGCTGGGGGCGGTCTGCGGGTCTACAAAACAACACACACGGACACACACACACATCTCATTTTATTAGCCCTCTGCTCTCCCGTCGCTTACCTCATTTTCCAGAGTGAATGAAGCAAACATCCAGACATATGTGATCACGATCGTCTCTAAACAACTTAAAAAAAAATAGTCCTGCTCCGGGTCAGAACTTATTATTTCTCTTTGCCCTTGTGCTGTAAACTGCATTTGTCTGGAAGATGTTTTGAAGAATAAATCCATCTGACGTGTGAATGCAGGCATGTCATGGCTCTGACTTGCAAGTGTAAATCTTTAATCTCACATACAAAACCATACGACACACAGCTTGTAAATTCAATAGATGGATGGATCTCCACCAGATAGGCGCAGTAGGGTTTTTTTTTCTTTGATCTCTTCTAATTTTCTGTATGAATACACATATTCTAAAACTAAGAGTCACAAATAAACAATAAATAATGCATACAGACATTATTTCATCCATCTGAACCCAAGTACAGACAGTTCAGGCCTTCAGACCAACACTCTGCGATACAGTCCAACAGAGAACCGTCCTCACACAAAGAAAAGCTGTTTGTGAATCTTCAGATCTGAAAAACTTCACTGAACCATTTTGAAGAATTTCCCTGCTAATAAAAAGTGATTTCACATTGTACATCAATGTCAGGTGCCCTGGCATCCTGCTTACTAAAGCAAAGTTTGTGCTTTTGAATTATTCATCTTGGTCATTATCAATGAATTATTAAAGGAATCCTCCAAGCGTATTTAAGCAAAAATCTATGGGGGTGCCATCTCGTTGTGCCTCATAAGTGACGTGTAGCGTATGCAGCGCTCTCCAGACGTGTGAACACTTGGATGAGGGACTGGAGACTCCGGCTAAATGAGGAGGAATGAGCACTCACAGCTTCGTGTCCCATCATCTCCACATTGATGAGCATCTCTCCATCATTCCCAACAGAGTCTATTTACTGAGTGGTTTGATAGACTAATGGCACTCCAAAGCGGCGCCACTCAACTGGTCCACAATTTGGATCCATACTTGTCTTTAGACATTAAGTCACAACCCAAACATGATTTAAGATTTAAACCCCCTCAATTTAGTTTGCAGTAATGAATGTGCAGTAAAGCTTTCGCAAAACAAACAGGAAAGCAAATAAAATGTTTTAAAGGACAAATTAAAAAAACACTGAAACAATGGAGACAATCCATTTCTGGGCCTCCGAAAGCTTCTTTTCCTTACAGCAATAATCCACTAATAAACTTAATAATTGCAACAGGACAATAACAAGTTAAACACTCAATTTCTCTGCTGAAAAGGAAAATGAGAAAAACCTTCATAAATTACAGACAAGACTTGTCGATTGTGTGCAAGGACCATCTGTCCTCCACTTAGGATAAAAATTGTTTTTCTTTTCATTGTAATGTTCATATTTCAACTCAATTAGACTAGATAATGATTAAGTTTGCAGTTGTGATCAACCAGTTAAATAAAGTGAAAAGGAACAGTAAATAAGGGATGTTCTGTCCCTCAAAAATCACTGCTTTAGGCCTTATTTACAGCTTGTCATAACATGTGGTCTGTATCTGGATACAGATTTATTCATGAGCACTCTTGATCTATCTGCACTGTGATCAGAAATCAACTGGCCAGCTTCATTTCATTTCAATCACTTCACAAATTGCACATAACAATCATAAGAGAAGACTTGCTAGCTGCTGCTACAACTTGTAGTATTTTTTATCAGCTTAAGCCAGCAGGAATAGGCAGAGTTAAGAGTTCTTCTAAAAGCAGCTATAAATAATATATTTGTAATTAAAAGATAAAATGACAACGTGAAACAGGTTACTCGTATTTAAAGTTAGTTTCATCTAAAGTTGCTGCTTTCAGTCTGTCAAAGTAAACTGTTCTGTGCTTTTCAAAAATGGGTTAAAACAAGTTTAAGAATGATTAAGCTGCAAAGAAATCGTTTGCATTTTTGTTTTTGTTGAAATACTCTGAATATTATATTGGATTACAGACACTAAGAAACAGTAACATAGGGGGTTTTTTTCAACAAAATATTATATCTTGACAAACATGTAACTTAATATGAACTTGAAATTTTTTAAATAACACTTGCACAATAGAATACGCACATGCACATTGTATGTTCATCAGTTTTTATACCACATTATGCTGTTAAACCTGCACACTGGTACTACGGGAAAGCAATAGAGGACAGTGGTGGTGATGAAGTGAATGCTAAGTAGGTTGTTGCTGAAAAACAGCTTGTATGCTCAGATGACTTTCTGTAGATAAATATACATTGAAATCACAACAACCTCAAGGCATTCTTCTTTCTGATTGACATTTTCCCATCTGATTATTTCAATGAGAGTAAAAGACATCCTCATGCTTGTAATCGGTTTCTGGCACTTTGTTTGTGGCCAGTGAATGCAATGACATTTCATCTTCTCTCCTCCGCAGATGACTATGATCCTGTCATGGGATTTTGCTTTATGTATGTATGCTGAAAGTGATATTGAAAGGAAATGATATGACTCATACTCAGCATAAAGCATTAATTCAATTTACCTCAGAACTGAACCACAGTGATTCTGTGCAGACTCAAAAATGGTTTATAAGATATTTTCCAAGCTTCAAGTAAACAGAAACTAAACACAGTGTCTACAACGAGTTGATCAATGGCGTCTTGTTTTTTATTAAATTCAGCGGCATTGTAGCTGCCTTTAAAATGAGTTTACGTGGAGTTTAGGAGAATCGACTCTGACAAATGAAATTTATCTGAATAAAACAGAGTTTTTAAAGGCAATAGCTGCATGCTGACAGGCTGTGGACCAGTGATTTATAAGGCTCTGCCAAAGGCCCCTGCATTGGGAGAACGAAAACTTATGTTCATTATACATAACATACGCCTCTTTGGATTGTCTAATAAACCAAAGAACTGACATTGAGGGAAAAATAAAACAATCACAGGAGGCGGGGATCAGTCAAAAGCTTTCCACGCTGAGAGTGATGTAAAAACTGAGAGTCCGCCATATTGAATCTTTAGACAGCGCACCAAAATTACAAAAAGTTGTTTTAATTCTCTTACTTCTGGTGGCTGATAGTCATGCAGATGGTTTTGGCTTCATTTGCTGAAGTTTAAAGGTATCCGTCTACAAGATTTTTGCATCTGCCTCAATATAACACGGGTCAACTGAATTTCACTCTGAATAGTCCGAACAACATGTTGCCAACAGTTTTGATTTTCTATATATTTTTTTATTTTATTGCCCTGAGTTTTTTACCACGATAATGGATTTTTTTTTCTGTACTTGCGTTCATCATTATGTTATTTTTAGTGCAAAAACAAATTTCCAAGAAAACTCAATTTATTATAGCAACAAAAAATATAATCTAATAATATTTATTTGGAAAATTATTTTAAAACCATCTCTTTTTCATCAGAAAGGAGCTAAAATTTTCATACCTCAGTGCCAGATTTTCCCAGTTGTTCAAAGTGTTAGTCTAGTATTTTTGGGGGATTTTTTTTTTTTCTCCTTTTAGGATAAAAGCTCAAGTTCTTGGCTGTTTTAGGAAGTTACCCTTTAATGCACAATCACTGTCATATCAGAGCTACAAGAGTCAGTGCATTTTTATTCTGTGTTTTTGAAGACATGTTGTGTTTTTGTGAGCAGTGTTGGACACTTACTGCTGACCAGCTGCCCCACGCTGAGAGCCGAGGAGGAGGAGGAGGTGGAGGAGGAGGAAGAGGCCTGGTGGAGGGGACTCTGTCTGTGGGGCATGTGGAGCAGGTTGGGCTGAGATGATGCTGGGCCTGTCTGACCCTGCTGCTGGACACGCAAATAAACAACAAACACACACACACAGAGCTGATACAGTATATTGACGGCACAGGATGAAATCCATTATTCTCCTCACCTCATTAAAATAATCATCCTTCACAGTAATCATGTCATTATGATGATTAGGCTGCAATATCAAATCTAATCAACCAATCAAGAGCTATTAAATTTGTCACTTAGAGGCTGGACATAATGAGATTTACCTTGTACTGGATGGGGAATGAATGTTAATCACTGCCTGCAGTATTTAGTCTGACAGAGCAGAATATAGTGTCAATAGTTTGCTCAATATGTAGAACAGCAGAACTGCAGGAGACAGTCAGAGTCAACTGAGGTGCTTCACCGCCTCTATGAGCTTTACAATCGCTTCTCTGCAAAAAATCCATCGAGTTGAAAAAACAAGAACTGCTCGTGACAATTAGAGTCTTCTCTCTTGTCATCAGACCCGAGAAGATGCTAATAGCGGCAGCCCGAATGAGAAATAAAAACATGTGGACACAGCAGTCCCCATATCAAACATAATTCATGATCCACAAGCTACGTGCTCTGATGGCAAAAAAACGATGTATTTTCATGTTTTATGCACATTTGAATTGCTTTTACAAGATCAAGATGGTACGACTTCACTTCTAAAGTGAAAAGCTGTCTCTGCTATAAGCTAGGCCGGCTTCTCCTCTCCTTCTTTGCAATTAATTATTTTCTCTGTGGCATGTGTTTGTTTGGATGGTGGGGGGTGTCAACAGCGATGCACACACTGTCAGGACTGTTGACAGGCTCGGAGAATTATCTGGCTTCACTGGAAATATTCCAGACTGCAGGCTCTGACAACCGTAAATTATGCCCGTGGAACAATGTGTACATGCGGGCTTTGAAGTGGAGACAAAAGCATAAACATTTTCACAAATGCATTAATTCATTCAGGAGTATGATCTTGTGTTTTCAGGCAGCCACAATTAGACGTCCATCTGCTGCGAGTTCATCCATTCTGCACTGTACAGGTCTTCAATGTGAACTTTTACCCTATAATTCTGCGCTGACATCGCCATTATCAAGTCAATAACATTTTCATAGTTGTGTGCATGCATTTGACTCCACACTTACTGCACCGTATAGCTCGTGATCTTCACATTGTTTGAGCTTGAGTTTCTACACTTAAAGTATGAACTCAAATCGTGTGCAATAGTGTGCAAAAAAAAAAGAAAAAAGAAAAAAGAAAAAGGAAGGAAGTTGAGCATCTTGTTTCTTTAAATCAAAACAAAATACTTCTTGTTCAGGTCAGAGAGGACAAATCATAAGGCTTGAGAGTGTGATTGAGAAAGGAGAGAAGGAGAGACGGAGTTTGAAAACAGAAAGAGGTGGAGAACAGAGGCAGGAGTGTTGGAGTTTTAAGTGGAGTGATGAAAAGTGTTGCTTTTGTTTTGTTTTTTTGGGGTTTGGGCTCTGCAGGGGCGCAGCAGTCTGAAAGGTTGGCTGACAAGTGCCTTCCCAGCATGCACACATACACACACACACACACACACACTGTACACAATCGTACCAAAAGCTGCAATTTTTCAAGTGGAATGATGCAAATGAGTGTTATGAGTGCTGAAGCAGGAAAGTATGAGTTGTTTAGCATAAAACAAACCTGACTAGCAGAGCTGGCTGCTTTGAGCTTCAGTCTGACTCCACTACTTTTTGCCCATTTAACGGTTTAAAACCATGATCATTGTTGAAACATCAGTTTAAGCATCTTTATATGTGTGTGTTTGTGCATCAGTGTCTATGTTACCTGCTGTCCAGGCTTGATTGGTGACAGCGTGATTCCCTGGGTGTTGATGACAGGCAGGATCTGATTGCCGATCACTGTGGCGATGATCTGGCCTTGAGCGTTGGTCAGAAGCTGAGGTGTAATTGGCTGTACCTGCAGTGCTGGGTTGCCACCCCCTGATTGGCTGGAGGGCCCTGCAGAGTTGGGCATCAGTGGGATTGTTCCAATTATCTACAAAGGGGGTAGAGAGGAGACAAAATCAGCTGGGCGGTTTTAAAAAGAAGATGGAGCAGAGAGGGTAAACGCTACTGGAGGTATCAGTCTTAATGATCTCTGCCGCTGTGAGCCTTTTCTCCCTTTTTTTTTTCCGCTTTTCTTTTTTGTGTGTGATCGGAAACAAAGCACGAGCTGGTCATTTCGTCGTGTATGAGGCTAATCAGAGCACTCAGCTTTCCAGCTGGTCTGCGTGTGATTTGGAGGGAGAAACATGCACAAGTGTGCACTGATCATCTGTCACTGAGGTGGTTTTACAGGCTGGAGCAAGTGAAGCCAAAGCAGACTGCTGGGAGCGCACTGCAAAGGTCAGTGCTGAATACCTGTGTGTGTGATGGTGCACACCACTGACTGTATTATCCATCAACAGGGCAAGACTGGGATGAGTGTGTGTGCGTGTGTATATGTGTGACTGTGTGTGTCTAAGTGTGTTTGTGCTTAAGTGTCTTTGTCTGTCTCTGGTGAGAAGGAGTGAGGCTGCTGAGAGACAGAGACCCCCATTTCACCCTCTCTCTCTCTCTCTCACACACACACACACACACACACACACACACACACACACAAACAAATACACACAGAAAGGGAGAGAGGAAGAAGTGGACAGAGAGAGCAAGAAAAGAAACAATAAGAGGGAGAAAAGAGGAGCATCAGAGAGTGAGACAGGACCCTGTGTTTCTAATTCAACTCTCAGGGTCCCAGGGGTACTTCATCCCTCCTACAACCCCCCCCTCCAGCCCCTGCTTTCCTCTCCTCTGTGGCTGTAATCAGGAAGGGCAGATCAAAGGGGGCGGCAGAGTGTCACTGCAGCGTTTTAGCTCTCAGAGCTGCCAGAGTGTGGCCAAGAGTGGCGCTTTAGGGGGGTCTTAGCGCCTCTTCACCATGATGAAGGTTAATGTCATCTGGGGACTGGTTCTGAGCAGCTGCCCTGCCCCTCCACCCCTCCACCCCCCCCACCCCGAGCTGCCATCGCTCCTCCACCAAGCCTCATTACACCAGAGAGCAGCGCAACATGGATAAGACGCACATCATTTTAAATTCTGTTACTGGGCAAAGAGTTACTTTTGTAAAAAAGAAAAAGAAAAAGAAAAAAATTAATATATATAGTGCACTCGTCTGCTTCTTTAACTTCATATTTTAACAGAAGTTTCTACACCTCTAACACAAAACTACAAGCAGCCTTTACATAGCATTAACCAAGCGTTTTTCTGGCTCCCTCGTCTCCATCGCAGCCACTGCTGATGCGTGTTAGCGTGTGGCTCGCCTCCCCCTCCTCTCTCCCCTGTCTCTTTGACATAATAAGGAGGGATCAGTGAGAGAAAGGTGGGCCGACAATCTGTAATTCATCCCTGCCACGGCTCATTTGCTTACGTTGCTTCGCATTAGGGGAGAGATAATTTATCTCTCTCTCTGCGCCGGCTTTACAAATTCCCTGTAATGCTCTCCTGCCACTTAGCATATTTTATTGCCCTGCCTGACGCTCTTGTCTCCCGAGTCCCACTGATCCCGCTTTGCATGCCACTGTGGCAGGGAACTTGTTCCGCTCAATTATTCATCGTCATTGGACTAAGTGGTTGTTCTATAAGCATAATAAAAGAGCAAGCAAGTGACAGCTTAGCTCTCGTCCCTGTACCACCATGCAATGCTTCTCCATCTGACGATCTCAGGCAGATGTTTCATGGCAGTGTCTTAAAGCTCCTCCGGGGCTGGAAGGGTAGAGTTTGTGGAGTTGTCAACTGCATAAGTGTTCATTTAAAGACAGAGGGGGAAACTCAGTTTTACACTTTCCTAATAGGAATTTATTAATTCAGGGGCTTTAAGTTCACAGTTTAAGATAATTAATGTTGAGTGTTTCACCTCAACAGAAAGAGCCTGTAGCATCAAAAAGGGTCGGTTTTGAAAAAATAATTGGTAGATGATATATACATTTTTTTTCACAAAATATCCAAATCTGCACTTCAGTGTTGAGAACACATTAAATCTGGCCAATTAATATTTTTTTAATATATACTGCATACTGAAGACTGCAGAGATCATGTTTGGGTGGAGTGTGCTTCCAAACCAGCAGTGCACCAAATCAACCAGCAGGAAATTCACCCTCTGTGCAAGGTGCAAAACTTTGATGGAGATGTGCAGTCATTTCCATTTCTTCAGGTGCAATTTCATCGTACCAACATTTCATAAATAAGCAGCCTTCAGGACCTGCTCTCATTCACTGCTAAGCCGCTCTCCTCAGTTATCTATCAGTTCCTTCTCCATTATTTGGCTTCCTGTGTTTGCTTCCCGCTCCAGTTCGTATGACATGTGCGTAACGTGCCTCTCTCCACCCAGCAGAACTCATTAAGATTATGCTGCTCTTGTTTCCCCAGAAATGTCATCTCATCTCTCCAGCCAGGGCAATCTGTGTCTTTAGCCATGGTCGCCGGGCAATATCTCTGCCCATTTTCTCTCCTTCACTGTTCATGCGGTGAATTGAGACCCAAGAGGGGAAATGTTTGGGAAGTTTTGTCCAAAGTCCGAAAAAAAAAAAAGCTTACGTTCCCAGCAAATCAAAGCCCCCATTAGCAGACTCATGCACTGGACAGAGGACATTTCCTTGATATGCTGACAGGTAATCGACAGCATTTGTTTTATGTTTAAAATATACAACAAGATACAGATGCAGTAGATTAATGCAGAGGGTATTAGTTGTTTAACAGAAATAAGGTGATCAACAGCAACTTTATCTACAATAATTTTTAAAAAATAATTATTTGCTTAAATAATTAATCTGACAAAAGAGTCATATATTAGCTGGATGCATTATCTCAAATTATATCATTATATCATCATAAATTTAAATTTTCTCTTCAGACACATATTAAAGTGTGTAATACAACAATCGATGTTACAATCAAAGCTACAATCAATGTTTTATTTAAAATTGTTCTCCCCCATTAAAAAATAATATCTAAAAAGGGGTTGTTTAAAAAGGGAAGCACGTTTATTCTTTTTCCTCATTGAGAAGTTCTGGATCTATTAACCACAGTCCTCATGCCCCGCCTACCTCCGTTTCTTGATGGTGAAAAAGAAGGGCTCAAAATGGCTAACAAGACTCCAAGATTCAGATGAAACGGTTTGATGATATTTATGAAGAACTACAGTAGATTAACAATTATAGAGCTCCCTCTGAAGGCTGTGAGTAAAAGGGATGGATGGCATGACTGTCTTAATTTATGGAAAAGAGGGTTTCTGTACTCAAAGCTTGCATGTGCCAAACACACAAAATATGAGGGGTTTTTTCACCAAACATATTTATGTGAAACAAACCCTAATTTTCCTATTTTCTAACATACTTTTACTGCCATATTAACGCTGCAGGGAAAGTAAGAATTTGCACTGAATAGAAGATGTTGACAAAAATGCCACAGATTCATGAAGGAAAAAAAATCTAAGCAGTGTGAGTAACTTAACAATATTCTGGCTTTTATCCACAGCTGTAATCACTGTTGTAGAGGCTGTGAGGACAAAAGAGCCTCATTGATTCTCCTTGGAGAATAAAATGGCTGTGGCCAATATAATTAAGATTTAAAAACATATTGAACTTCAAACGTTCATCAAACGTGGCACTTTTCAAGGTCCCTAGAGCTCTGGCTTTTAAAAAGGTCTTTTGACAGAGTCATAAAAGAAATATGAGGTCAAAAATTCAAGGAAAGGTGACTTTTTACTCATGAAGTACATCAATGATACAGATTGTTCCCTAAATTCCAATCAAACACTACCCTGAACTGAAATAAGCAGTTCTTTGGCGAATACAAAACCAAAATTTGTTAAAGGCTTCTGAATCTTTGGCCTCCTGTTTTGTAGCTTTTCTGTGCTGACATAAGTTTCAGAGAGAGTTTTTGGTGGACCTCCAGCTTTGTTTGGGATATGTATTAGCCTGTACAATTCCCCAGTACTGGGGGGGTAGGTGAGGGGCGGGACCTTCTGATAGGGTGGTGCATGTTTCAGAGCCCTGTGTCTGAATAATGCTGTGGAATAATGAAGTGGGGAGCAAAGGCTGTAGCCCAGGGCTTTGACCGTCTCTGTGACCTGATTATGTCAGGGGCTGTCAGCCGCCAAGACACTACAAAAGCACAGAGCATCCCATCAAGTCCATATCCACAATGATCTGTCCCCAGTGCTCCAGGCACCTTGTGAGCCAGGGAAGTCCATACTGTCTTATTAGCGACATTTAGCATCAAGCACATTCAGCTGACATTACTTTAAACAATGAAGCATGGTCACACTGGAGGTGCTAAAACTTCACTTCAGTTGGCTGAATGTCAAGTTTAACATTCAAAATCAACTGTTTCTGTGTGATTTCTAATGCAAAGAAATGTTACCTACTGCTTCAGTTTCATCATGTGTGTGTTAAGTTTACACTAAGGACAGTGCAAGTGCTGAAAGATGAAGCAGGGGTTAAGGTAAATAACACAGAGTGGCATGAAAGGGCACATTGTCCATACAATTTTCCTTTAATATGTGCTGTGTGCACCTGCGATAAGATGATTCATTAGATAGGGTCTTGCAATGACAAGCATCATCGTTCAAGCCTCTGGCTACTGATGGAACAATTCTGCAGCCACCCTGTAAATATGACAAGGTCAGCGTTTTGCTGCGACAGGCGCATGCGGATAAGAGAAAGAAGGGATTTGTTTATTCCCAAAAAGCTTAATATATGGTGGGGTGGCTACCAGGGTGTAGACAAACATCTCCAACACAACACACAGACCCAACACTGGAAATCTATGAGGAAAGATCAGAAATACTATACAAATGTTTTATTTGAACTGCACTTTCACACATGATAGATGGTGCAGCAGCATCTCTGTTACCAAGGAGACTGTTTTCTCCCTGCAGTATTTAATTAGCTGTATGTATAACTGATCATTCAGAAACTTCCAGTATGCTGCACTCACCTGTCCTTGTGCGTTGGTGACCAGCTGTCCGGTGGCTCCTTGCAGGTTTGACAGGGTGTTTCCAAACACCTGAGAACCGGCGATGGAGCCCATGGCTGCTGCTGCTGCTACCTGGCTGGCCAGTGGATTCAGCTGAGGAGGGCAAAGAAATTATTTGTCAAAAGTTCGTCTCTTTAAGTCAATAGTACAGATGTTTACTGATGTGTTGCAAACTTCTAAGAGCGTGGGTTCAAAAAAGCTTGGTGTGGGAGGTTGAAAGTGTGTGGGGGGGCTTCACACTCATTGTTGGTGAGGCCAGATTAGGCTAACTGTTGTGAGGTCTGTGGGGCTGTGCAGTCCATCATGCAGCTCCCAGAGGTCTGTGCTCCTGAACCCAGTGGGAGGCTCAAGGATAGGGAGGAGCAGTGAGAACGGGAGGATGAATGTGAATAAGTGGCCATTTTACCACTCTAAGTGCTTTCTCTGGCCCCCGGGGCTCCCCACGGGCCAGGCCGAGTCTTTCCACCCGCAGCAACGGCCCAACAGCATCGTGCTCTCACAATAGAGCCGGGCAGTGTGGCCATGCATCACTGTATCGTCAACCCCTTCAATATGCTTCGACTAAGAAATCCTCCTGCGTCATAATGCACTTGCACACTGTTACTTTTGAAGGAGAGGAGGGTTAAAATGACCATCTTTACCCCCGCTATAATGGACTCATCTGGTCTGGCCTGTGGTTGTGAAAAGAGGCTCCTTGCGTCGGGGAGAGGTTGTAGAGCCCCGTCACATCGACGAGATTACCCATATAAATCAAGCTAACCACTTATTAGGGGGCTGAAAATGCACTGCTGATTTGGTTGTAGTGCAGCAGAGCAAAGTCTTATTAGGTTGAGTAAGTAGATCAAAGACCAAGAAGAGATAGGAGACCTCCCAATTACTCAACAGAATAGAGAAATAATAGAAACACTGCTTTAGAGGCTGCCTGCTCCCTGCTGCTAAAACTGGTTGGCTACATTCAAACATCAGAATTAAAAGTTTATAGAGTTTAGAGTTTATATAAAAGGTTCAAAATAACATAAAGTACTGCACAATGTGCTATAAAAGAAATACTTTCCACACTCTCTGTACTCAGCAGGGAATTCGGCTTTGTTCATCTGAGATCATTCAGTTGCCATTCATCTTTTATCGTACCTCAGGACCATATATTATTACACTTTCTGAAATCAAATGATGAAAAAATGCCACAGAGCGATCAATACTTTTTCATTGACAGTAAAGGTTAAGCACATTAAGAATGACACTGCATTTGTCTTATGAAATCATATTTCATGTTGGTGGCCTCAAATTGGCCATGATTGATATTGCCTCCTCTCGTCTGAAAGTCATCCAGTTTTTCCTCGATAATCGCAAGATTGCCTTTTACGTGTCCAGCAGTTGTCCTTCAGAAATCTCAATGTTTCAAATGTTACAAAAGCCGGATTATGACTTGACATGCAAAACTATTATGATAACAGAACTTTGAGCTGCAACATTTGATGGTAACTTCTCCAAACTTCTTTGTGCTAAGGGAGAATATGTTGACTCGAATGAGCACCCTGACAGTGAATAAACAAGTAATGTACATGTTCATTGAACTCAAAGATCTAAAGCAGGAGAAGAATTCACTGATAACATGGCACACAATTTATCTATCAATATTTGCTAATGTTTGATGTGTTTAATGTGTTTTGCCAAATAAGAAAATTCTAGTTCATGCAGAGGTCTGACTAATTTACAGTACAATTACATTTACAATTTACAGCACAAAAAATGTTTTAAGCTGATAAAGGAGAATGAAAACTAGTGTAATGCATAACCGTTAAACACAATCAATATATTTGTATATCAGTCTGAGTATTTCACATGTGGCTTTATGATAATTCGACACATCATGATTAACGAAATAATGGAAAAATATCCTTGATAATAACAAAAAAATATTTTTAAACTGTGTCAACCAGCCTTAACTGATATAAATTAATTATCCTTATAAACATAAATATATAGGAAAAGATGGCAAAAGAAACATTTTATTGGAAAAGAAAAAATAAACAATCATCTCTGACTTTTTCTCTACCAACAGACAGATGAAACTGCTATTTATAGCAGCTTTAAGATCAGTTTCAAATGTTTTAAAAGAGCAGCAGCTAAAGAAAACGTCTCCACCTCTCAGTGCAAAATGAAATTTTCACAGTAATTTAGATACGTATAAAAAGCATATGCCAAGATGGTTGTCTTAGTATCAGATAGATTATTTTTAACCAGATTTAATGCAGATTAAATATTCTTTTTCAAGCATATCAGGTTTACAGATAGGTATGTAGCGTTTTAAATAGGAATATGGTTATTAGAGTGAGCTATATTAACATATTTTAAGGATTATGAAGAAAAAAGCAGTATTAAATTCAGTTGTGGGTGTAAAGATTTATGAACAGATGAGGACTTTAAACATAGAAGAGCTTGACTCATTTAGCCAAAAAAGACATTAGAATAAGAATATGAAAAAAGATAAAAAATCTCATATTCATAAGAGTAAACTAAAAGAATTTAAGACTTTAAGAGGACACTTAACTGATTTAGGCGACCCAATGATTATTCTTTACTGTCCATCATTATTCTGCACATTCACACCACAAACTTCAAAACTTTAAAATAAGATTTGACCAATATTAGGCAACAGAAACAGGAGCTTTCTTGAGATCATTGCTGGCTGTTAATGTCATTTATTTCTCTTGTGACTGTTAAGAATTAAAAACAAAAAATCTGGACCTGCTACAGTGTTAGTTTATGTTTTGTGAATAGAAAATACCTTCTTCTCAAGTGTTGATAAATGTCTTGTTTAATCCACGCTGGTGATAACACAGCATTTCGGGTGTTGTGATGGTGAACGGGAACACAGAGAAAAGCCAACACGGCCAGCTGAGCAGAGTTAAACAGAGGCTACAGATCAACACACAGATAATGTGATCGGCTCTGGCGAGCACACCCGGAGTCTCCCTGAAAATCTGCTGAGCTTGGTGTCATTGTGTGAGTGATAGGTTGCTGGAGAAGCTTTCAGATTTATTTGAAATATTGTCATTGTGTTTCATTCGATGATAGCCCTTTCTGATGCTATGTTATTCTGGTAAATCTGGGTGAAAAGAGAGCAGGCTTTATTGCTGCATCTCCTGGCACTGGGTAATATGGATAGCAGTTGAAAGGAGAGCCAGAAATAAGGAGAGGCGAGGCTGTGTTCAACACCTAAACAGGTGATTTTCCGCCACGGTGACTCCTCTCAACACCTCGGCGGGAGGCACAAAATGACAGACCTGACCTAGCATTTGTACTGATTGCATGTGTTGGGGGAGATAAACAGTGATCTTCCAGTTTGCAGAGCCTGCATGTTAACCATTGTTTCATTCTTTTCATTCCCTGTGAAAAGGGCGTCAAGAAGATTTTCAGCAGCATAGACCACTCTGCTCAGCCACAGCGGTGTTTGATGACAGATGCAAAAATAAAGTGTAGCCAGAGTATTTGTTTAGGAAATGTTTTAGATGTTAATGAATAAAAGGCAGAAATGTAAAAATACTGTGGACAGCAAAGCAGCAAACCGCTGCCTCCATTATATCATGTGACATCATCTTGTCACCTTAAAGTCACCAAAACTGCTATCACTCTCTGCACTATCACAGTTTAATATTGCCAAATACACAGGGATCAACAGAGACTAAATAAATGTCTGTGAGGGGAGAAAAGCCTGCAAATTGTTAAAAATGCATTTTTTCTCCGTGCGGTTCGAGAAGGAGAGACTCTAAACTCGGCCAGGCTCTCCGCCGCTTGTTTGACCATGAGGGTCACCTGGTGCAGCAACCCGTGTAATCTCAGGAATAGAGGGAAAAATAGCGTCCCCGCAAACCGTGGAGAGACCCCTGGAAACCAAAATTGTCTGACACAAACTAACTGGAGTTTATTCTTGGGTTTTTTTTTTTTTGCTCTTTTTCGTGTGGCCCGTTTGAAACTTAATTGCTTTTTTTGTTCTGGGCCTGCACAGGACAAAAAAGAGCAAAGATAAATGGACAAAGTGGTGCAGACAGCAGCAGACGGGCTGATTTGTCTACATTCAGGCTTTGGGGGCGTGTGAAAAAACTTCTTTTCTGCTCATTTATGATTCAACAACAAAATCAAACATTTATCGTATACAACAGAAAGCTGAAAGGGAATAAAAGAGCACAGAGAATGATAAGTGGTGAGTAATGTTTTTTAATTGACAATGAAAGAAGCTATATGTGAACTTTTGTCTGGAAAGTGACTGAAACAAAAATCTTTTTCTGTTCAAAAAGTCTCTCTGAGTGATTAGAGGCTGATATATGATCGAAGCTGATTAGAGATGTGCCAAAGGCTTCATGCTTCACCTGCTACCCTTCAGCTAAAAGTGCGACAAAGTGTAAATCAACAGTCAATAATAGTAGCATTGTTTCTGAGAAGAATGTCCTTTATCTGTGGAACAACATGGAAGTTTCCCTCCTTTTTTCCCCACATCCCTGTCTCCTCTTGCTCTTTTCTCACTCCGGAGTGAATGTAATCAGCTGTGACATGAGAAAACACGTTCTCTGTCTGTCAGGACTCTGCTAGTCTTCCGCTGACAGTCCTCTGCTGACTCCCCTCCTCCTCCTCCTCCCCCAAAAACAGCCTCTCCTCCACCTCCCTGTCTCCCCTCCCTCACATCCACTGTGCTTATGAACATCAAAATGCCATTAGGCCCTCCAAAACACCTCTGGTCCCTTGGTTAGCGGGGCCTCGCACTGTGGTCGTGCACTCTGAGCCCTCTGAGCGCTGACTATTGCTCACCGCTGGGCCTCTGCTGCAGCCGTTGTGAAAAATAAACCCCAAAAAGAGCCATTCCTGAGGAGAAATATTGGGAAGTGAAAGACGGATAGAACAACTGGGGCAGATAACACCCGGCAAAATACAATAACGCTGTATCGGTGACGGTCAGACATTGTAATTGCTTAAGGCAGTGGAGGGATAGTGGTGGCAGTGGGTGTGGATGTGGAGGTGGCCGAGGTGGCATTGCGGGTACTAATGGAGTGATGTCATATGAAAAGGCCAGAATGACAGCTAGTTAACTGAGGAGGTTTGGCTGATCAAATAAAACGCATTAACTCCAGGAAATGGATACTGCCTGCAGCCGCAGAAATGGCCATATCTAATGAGGCAAAATGCAAATGAAGGAGGAAAAGAGTCGTGAAAACGTTTAAACTAACTATAAAGGGATGATGGAGTGTCGGACAGTGGCCGTCAATCTCCCCACTCATTACCTTCATGTGAAATTAACAGCAGCTTTAATCATTACATAAAATCTGCTCCAGCCCATTTGTTGATAATTGTGAGACGCAGAGGTTCAGAGTGGGTTCTTTGTCATCAATCACAGCAGCAGTATATTTCCTCTGGTTGGGAGACACTCTGCGAGTAAAAATATAAGTTACACTACATCCCTTTCACACTATTTCCCTTCTTGGGGAGTGATCTATAATATTTAGCCGTTTCCAGATATATTAAACTTGAAACTACTTGGTGATTAAGTATCTACAGGAAAGTGCTGACTGTTTCAGCTCATGATGTGACATTTGGTGCAGTTATTTCTGTGCCATACTCGTGTTGGGTTGGAAATCACAGCAGCGTTAAACTGGTGTTGCAGTAAATCTGCTGCTGCTCGGGCTGTGACTTTAAAGCGGATACCTGCCCATGTTTTGGGTTGCTGTGAGAAAATGAAAAATCAAATCGTTGAAGTCAGGAGATCAGACTACAGTACGACGAAATTATGAACACTATTATTTTGCTGTATTTTCAAAGACTCTCCTCAGCCTTTGGATGACAATAACCTCAAATATTCAATACGTAATAAAACATATTTCTTCATTTTTAGACTTCTATTTCCATTGCAGCAACTAAAACCCATTCATTTTCGTTTAGGTGGAAATGCCGTCTCTTTTCACTCTGCTGTTGTTTGACATATAAATATAGCATTTGAATGACTTTAATATCCTCCTAATCAATGTCCAGTGATCTTTTGATGTCCTCAATTCAATATAGGAAGGGTCATCCATGCCGCAGCTTTATAAACACAATAAAGGTAAATGATTACTCTCCACTGTGGTGTCCAAAAATACGGCCAGTAATGAAGAGAAATGGAGGAGTTTGAGGGGGAGGCCTGTCATGTGTCATTGGCCAACTCCAAGCCCTAAGATTAATCACGAGAGAGGGGCTCTGTGGCTAAGATGTGGTCACCCCTGATCAATAAATCTGCCTCCCTCCCCTCCCTCGATGTCTCTCTGCTTCACTGTCTCTCTTTCACTTTTTTCCCTAAATATACAGAAGCTTTGGCACAAGCTAAATCAGCATAAGTGAAGAGATGAATTGATGACATTTACAGCTGTATTTGTGTTGATTACTCAAGGTTTGACTTCTGAGACTCCCCTCTTTGAGGAGTTCACTTGAGAAAAAGCACTGTTTGTGCATTCTAGTTGAGTCTATTTACAAAACCATCAAGTGCACATTCCCACTCCCAATAAAAAAGGGCATTAAATCATCCACCAGGAATTATAAAAATGCAAAATTCCCCTCATAGAGTTCAAAGCAGCAGAGTACAGTTTCGACGTATTTTAATTCATGCAGCTCACTATATGTACATTGCAAAATATGTACAAAATCTAGTCTCTGCTAACCACAAAAACACTGCGGAGAAGAATTTCTGATAATATTCTGCAGGGACCACAAATGGGACTTTTGACTTGGTCTATGCGGAGGGCATAATGCAATAACATTGCATTAGAAGGGTCTTTTTACAGCGTGGCAGCACTGTGCAGCTGTATTCCTTGTGTGAACCCGGTGCTCTGTTTGCGGTCACTAATGGGCATCAGAAATTACAGGCAGTGGAATCGCGCCCCGCGGGGGGACTGGCCTCCTCAGCGGAGCGGAGCACTTAGACAGTGTCTGGGAGCCTGCTGGAGGAGGACGGGGGGAACTCAATGTCATAGCCCTGCCTCATAATTAAAGAAACCCTATTCCTTATCCACTGTTAGGTGAGCCCTTGCTTGGTGCTCCATCTGAGGGCTCCCCTGTGGGCGTCTAATGCGTGTTGGCCCCAATGTGCATGTGGGCTGATCGGGGAGCTGTGCCTTTCTGCTGGGTGTGTGAGCTGGAAGCCCTCTGCCCACCACGAGAGTAAAGGGGCCAGGTTTAGAAGAATCGTAGACTTCAAAAAGCGAAGAAAATATCAACTTGGTGAGGTCTGAAAACCCAACAAAACCAGGAAAGCCAAAAGGGCAGGCTGTAGGTGTGATTTTAAAAGTGAAAGTGCCTTCACAGTTTCCCAAATGATTCTTCTGAAATATAATAAATTTAAGTTGCTCCTTATTTATAAATTCAGGGCTCATCGTTGGTCCTTAAGTCTGTAGATTTTCTTCCCGCCTAATCCCTCATTTGGAGTAAATAAAAGTAGTAGAGCTGTCATGGTCAGGTTGTTTTCCTCATCTAGCTCCCATGCTTTATAATTATTCATATGAAATGTGGTTCTGTTGATGGGCAACAGTCTTATTTTCTGCTTCAGTCAACAGTGCACATTTGTATTTCTAAATTGTGGAGCGCTTGTTATGTAAGGCAATTTTCTGCCTTCTTAAGAGCCGGATCTCCTGTGCATTAATAAGAGGCAAGGCTGAGCTGCTGGAGAGCTGAGGGCCTGTTCATGCTCTGCACCACACAGCCAAAAAACTAGCTGCACAGCCATTTCAACACAGCCTGGCACCATATACCATTCATACATACTAAAAAAGTTTTATAAGAAAAATATTATTTTAAAACAGGTTTATCGCATGTTTCCAGATTTTCTGAAACTTTACAAGGAGTTAAATATTAAATCAGTGAGGATTTTAGGAAATAGTGGGATTATGAATCTGGACTTCATTTATTTAATCATCTTTATTTATCAATTAATTGTTTTTTTCCCACTTTGTCTCCAAAAAACATAGTCTGAATGCTTATCTGCATTTCTTTGCCCCGAAACATTCAAAGGGAATAAAATCTACAAAATTTTATAAAATGGAGAAAAATACCTCAGTGTTCTTATTATTATCAATGACACAAAATTACAGTTCTTTAAACAAATAAGCTCAAACACACACAATTTATTTTTTTTAAATCAATAACATTTGGACTAACATGAATTTGTTTGCAAAATTGCACAATTGTAGGACAAAATGAAAAACTATCAGAAATTCAAAAAAAATATCTGTAAAGTTATACTTTATAATAAACTTTGTGATCTTTTCCAAAAACAGATCCCACAGTTGAGTTATGAGACAGTGGATAATGGACTCTTTCCTTAACTTAAGCATTGCCAGTTTCATTGACAGGCCACAGTATGAGCCATTGGGTCTACATTTGAGCATGTCATTTTAATTTTGATTTAATACCCTGTGGAATGATGGTGGCCCGTTTCGCTAAATTGAATAGACGCAGGGCTGATCTGGAAAATCAATTAATCGATGTGCAAGGCTCATTTAATACACATGTTAATTTAATGGGAGAGACGCCCACTGCCCATAAAAAAAGAGACATTTGGAGCAAATTGGACAGTGGTGATTTTAACAGCGGTTGACATAAGTAAAAGTGCACTGCAGCGGAAAACAGTGACAAGAGTGTCTGAAGGAGGCCTCAGCTGGAGACAAAAGCAGCAGAGATGGGCCTGAGACTTGAGGAGGATGGTGGAGAGAATGGGAGGGGGAGGGGGAGGAGGGCAGAATGGCAAGGAGGTGAGGGGAGATGGAGAGCGCAGACAGCCAGGCCTCTGAAAGGCCGTTGTGGTTGGCAGCCGCTGACCTTGGTGACGATGGGTTTTCACCAGAGGCTTCTAATGAAGGCTGATTGCCAGGGAATAGTGAGGGAGCCAAGGGGTGGAGAGGGGAGTGGGGGAGGGAGCAAGAGGGAGTGAGAGGAGAGAAGGGAGAGAGAGAGAGAAAAGGATAGAGGAGAGGCTCAGGTAATTGCAGCACTTGTGGGTCTGAGGCCCTGCGGTCCTGTGATGTCGGGGTGCAGTGGGGAAGAAGAGAGATGTCTGTGGACGCTTTGGTGGTAAATTGTGGAGCACAGGGATGGTAGGCAGGCCCCTAGGCTGTAATTACCCCTATGAGTGTGCGGATGGAGAGTGGACAGGCCCAGTGTGGGGCTCTGACAGCGATCAAGGAGAGGACTGCAAAGGGGAGTAGAGACAGACACACAGACAGACAGCAGAAGTCTGGCAAAGGAGGAAGACAGGACACCTCTGTCTACGCCAGGCCCCCCGAAAAACCAGCCAGCCAGACACTGGACCAAGGTCAGAGGCTATTAGCTAACACACAACATGCTGGTGACAAGACAGCCATGACAGGAACAGCAGAGAGAGACAGGGCAGCGTTATTGAAGACGCAGCTACTGGTTGGAGAAAGACATAATGTAGAGGGATTTGGCTAAAAAAAAAGAAAGAAAAAAAGTGACTAATCAGATCAAAGCTGTGGAGAAGAAGAGATGTTGGAGCTCCACTGGATGGCGCAGCTGGGTCAGGAGGGTAGGGGGCATACCAACTGGAATAAAAGAGTTGATAGGCTGGCCTAAGCTTCCCGCTGCCACGGATCAGTATGTACCGCCTCTCCTCTCCCTGCCTGGGCTGATGTAACTCACTGGAGTGGCAAATTACACCAGACCTACAGCTGTAGCCCGACATTATGATTAATTTGATCAGTAATTTCTCCTGTTTTTCATTTTAATCGCCGCGACCATTCTGCTGTGGCAGGTCTTTCAGATCTAATTAAGATCAATTCCGGTGTAACAGACTTGGCGAGCGCCTTTACCCCGTCAAATCCCTGAGCTCTCCGGGCGTGGAGAAAACCCGCAGCTCTAATCAATCAACTTCCAGCAAAATCCAGCGGGCTCCCACAATCAGCCCATTAACACACTTAAGCAAATTTTATAATCTCCCCCGTCTATTTGTCATCACTGTGGTGGCTATTTCAGGCAGCCACAGGCTGCATCTTACTGTACTCTACATGTTGGGCGGCAGAGAGGTTGTGGGCGGGGTAGAAAGGTAAATTCTTACTTGGTTTAACCAAATTAGCTGCAGTAATCTGAGTTTAGACCATCGACTTAAGGGGACACAGCCTGTTGTGATGTGATTTGTAGTCAAACAGGGATATTAATGAGCCAATTAATGCATTTTGTTTCACAAATTAAAAACAGTGAGCACCAAAAACACTAGGGATGTAATGAATGCCCAGGATTTCCTCACTATGGGTTTACAGAGACTATCACACACCTCCCATGAGAAGAGAATTACAATGGGACATTAATTGGAACATAATGAGTGTTTGTCTCTCTGCAGCTCTGTGCTGTATTTTCAGCAAATAGCTGAATGGCTGGCTGATTCTGTGCGTCTGAATAATGACAGCAGGAAACAGGGGTGTTATCTGTATAATGCTGATTGTATTATGGTAATTATGACTCGACTTTACTACGCAGACCACTTCCTCTGAGTGAAGCACAGAAACACCAGAAATGCCCTTCTGTGTTCATTTAGAACATACAAAATGTGATTTTAACAGTCTCTGTTTGTTAGAAAGTCTCTGCTCAGGGAGTCGCCCTGAATTAAAAACTTATGGGAATTAACCCGCGAGTTGCTTTGTGACTCAGGACTTGAAAATCCAATCAATGACCCATGTGGTGGAGAGAGGTGGAGCTACTGTTTAAATCCTATTGCAGCCTTGAGCGGGTGCTGAGGCTGCGGCCTGTCCTTGGGCGAGCCCCTCTGTGGGTGACACACGCTTTGAAAAAACACCAGCACTGACCCAGAGAAACTAAACCTTTTACGGCCATTCTGCTCCTCACACACACACACACACACACACACACACACACACACACACACACACACACACACACACACACACACACACACACACTCCATAATCCTATTTGATGAGGCAATATCTTAATGATACCTGATGTGGCCCCTTTGGCCCCCCTCAAGGGAGGCCTGTCCTCAGTCATCATAATCAGCCTCGCTGCTTCTTTTAGAAGAAGACAATCTATATAAAGCTGAGGGTCGCAGTCTTATTTATGCAGTCAGTTTGCTCTAAAACAACCCGACTGCTGCTGTCTGCTGAGGATCACAGATTCTAAGAAATTTAACAAACTATTAGTTTCCTAGGAAATCATTTTAAGTGGGATAGTCTGAATGTGGAGATTTTGTTATCTGAGCTCTTTGTCTGCTTATGCAAGCTAAATTTGTGAATCTGTATGTTGGTCAGTAGCCCTTGTATCCACAGTCAGACTGGACACTGTGTTTGGTGCGATGTAACGGCTAGCCTTTGGAGCCCATTAAATCCAGAGGCTGTTTTTCCTGCTGAGTCTCACTAGGCCGTGACAGGGCTGGAGAGGGCTGCAAGGGGGGAAACAAATAGCCCAACTCATCCTGGCCATAAAGAAGGTTGCACCACAACCCAATAAGGGTCTGACGCTGATGAATGTGACCAGGGACAGAAAGGCGACCCTGGCCAGTCTCCACCAGAAATGAAACCACAGGGATATAAAATAGGTTATTATCGTCACACAGTGACAGCCAGACAGACAGAAGGGCAGAGATGGATGGACAGACAAAGTGACTAAAAAGGAGGTTGAGTAGGAAGAGCAGAAAAGATTAAGGGACTGATTATGGCCAGAAAGCCCAAGGTTAGATAACCTCAGAATTTCTCTCTGCTGCAGGAGGATGCGAACTGTGCTTCTCGCCTGGTTGTGAGGTTTTGATGTGCTCAAGTGCGCCAAGCCTTCAGCAGAAAGATGCATATTCTAATAGCTCCACATTGACAGAACAGCTGCCAGCCTCCATTCAAATACTGCCACTTGATAAAGATCAAGTGCTGACAGAGAATCAAGAATTGTGTATCCCACGCAAATACAGGGTTTTCTCAAGGTTGAAATGCTCGAAAATCACACCATTATCAATGACACGATTCAGATTCATACTTCAGCTCTTTAAGTGGAGAATTACAGAAATTTACAATCAAGTACGTACTTTGAAATGTTTTGTATTTATAGTTATAAATAAGGATAATTTAATGTGTCCATAAAAATATAAGTATAAGCTGAAGGTATCTATAATAAACTAAGTGATGCACCAATGTCATTTATTGTATCAGTACAACAGACAGATTGGTTTTCTGAAATCAAAGGTAACTAATTAATGTTAAATACCACCTACTTTCTTAGTCATTTTTTGTTAGAAAACTGTAGTGCACCACTTTGTGCATATTCAGGAAACACAGAAAGTTGGTTTAAGAACAGTTCACACTATAGCTAAGATACTGGATGTGATATCACATAAAGAACTATATTCTAATCAGCTGCTTTAGTAAAAGACGATGAGAATCAGTCAAATCAGATCAATGTTTGGCCAATTTATGAGTTAAGGTTTGAGAATCAGTATCAGCGAAGACTCACCGGCAAAGGCATGGGTGGGGTGACAGGTGAAGGGAGGCTGCGGGCCGGAGACTGGCTGGGTCGGTGCGGCGGGGACTGTTGCTGTTGTCCAGAGGTGGAGGAGCATGCAGAGCCTGGAGATGGGACGGAGGTCTGCTGCTGGCTGGGCGGGGTCATGTGATGCTGGGATGGCAGCTGGTTCTGGGTGTGAGAGTGGGTCTGTTGGTGATGGTGCTGCTGCTGTTGCTGCTGATGCTGCTGCTGTTGCTGCTGCTGGTGGTGCTGCTGCATCTGTTGGAGCTGCTGCAGGTGCTGGAGCTGGGAGTTCAGTGATGAGGTAGCTGTTAATGAAAGGAAAGCAAGTTGTTTGATTCCTCCATGTGTTTGAGACCTGAACTCTATGCAACAAACATGAGTGTAGACTTGCAACATGTCAGTAGCACAAAAACAGGACGTCGTCATTATTTCAAGAATATGCTCACACCTCAGGTGGAAATGCATGTAGACACAGAGGTGTGGGATGCATAGGGTGAACAGTGAGAGACATGTAAATAGCATGGAGCCACAACAATGTCCTCCAGGGTTTTTATTCTGCATGATAGAGTCAGTGAATTTAATTTAGCTAGCTGGAGGACAAAGCCATCAAGCCTGACTGATATAATTGCTCTCTCTGGAGCCAAAAGTCTTCATTGTCACTTGGAGAATGTCAGAATCTTTGGTTTAATGGCTTAAAATCTCATAGGAAAGAGACATCCATCTTCTCTGGAAGACTGCAGAAATAAACCCATTAACTAATTGGATCCAATAATGGCACACCATTAGAACCTCATTTCTACATTTAAATTTTTATGCTGTTTAAAAAAACGCGTCACACTCAGACTGAGCTGGGCTGCAGCCACACCTGCATGTATGATCACAAGGTCCGTTTCAAATGTAACAAAAATTAAATTGTAAAAATATCTTCTAAGTGGTTCTTTTCTATGGAAGTTCACTCAAAAAACATCTGAACATAGAATTTGGTGGATCTTTTATTAGTTCAAACATTTTATTTGGACATCAGATGAAATCCAAATCACAACATATATCATCTACTAAAGGTGTCAAAGGTAATACTATATGTGAGGAATAAGGCTTAAAGTCAAAATCAAACCCTTCAGGGCTCGTTCAATAGAAAGAGGATAAGTTCCCATACAGATATATAATTTTTGTACCCGTGCTCAGATTCATAAAGCTCTGAAAATCCTAAAAAGTAAATATATTTCATATAGTTGCATATAGCATATAGTTGTATGTATACAGTGACACAAAAAGGCTGTTCACATGCTAAATGCAAAAGACATAAAAGCATGAAACAAGCAAATACCATTTACTTTAGAATACGTTGTTTCTACAATCATTTCCAGAGTTAATCCTCATGCTGTTGCCACTGACTCTGCGATGCTACACAGCTTCATACAGAACACCAGAGGATCAATATTACTGTAACATGACAGGACTCAACAAATATATTCCTCAAGCAAAATTTTGATAGTTCCCATAACTAATGATGAGTATATTTAAGAAAGCTGAAGGATTATTTCAACGACTAAAAAGAAAAATAGCTATGCCGAATTAATCTTACTGTGTAAATCTTACATTGAACTTATTTAATTAATCCTGTTTACTAGAGAGTATGTTTATTGTGCACACTGGCTTAGAATAGTTAAACAAGTGAAGACTTCTAACATGACTGGAGTTGAAAATAAGAGCTAGTTAAACTGAAAGTGGGACAAAGTATTGATAAGGGAATATATCAGATTACTTTCTCTTTATCAATACTTTAGTGTCCAATATCACTTTTCAATCAAAACCTGCCAATTTGACTGATGACATTTATACCCATTATTATATCTACTGGCATCTCTGCCTTTTGCCAGTTCATGGCTATTTTACATCTGATTGATGGCATGGACAAGTTTTTTAGGTTTAAGAGACACTAAGCTAAAACTCAATGAACTTTTTCCAAAAACGTTCTGTTTTTTGTCAAATTCTGTTCAGCTGACACCACAGTGCAGTAAGTAAATACATAATTACTGCTTGTTGAATCTTTAGGGGTATTTTTTCATGTTCACAGAAATCAAGATGTAATGATTATTGTCTTGCATCGTATCAAGTATCACAATACCATCATAATTTTAATGGTAAAATATCATAATAGTATCTTCTGAGTATGGTCGAAATAGTATTCTCTTTAAAACTTATTTAAAGAAAATTATTTCCTTTCCAGGCACTTTTAAATAATATAAATAAAAGAAACAATGTCTCTACCTGCATTTAAATGCCTTAACTACAGCACAAAATTATATATAACAAAATATCCCAAACTATAACTAAATATCTACAGTATTTTGAGAAAAGAACATACCCAGTTTACCACTAAAATGACTTAAAACACAAAGGACTGAATAAGTAACGATGGTTCAAAAGAGCGAGCGTCTATCGATAACGCAGTCGAGCAATTGTGAACATGGGCGTGGACAAGCTTGTATACATACAGAATCAATGCACTTAAATAATTTAAGTATGGTTGCCTCATAAAAGATGAATAAAACATCAGTGCAGACAAGGCTTTGATTAGTGTGGTCACTAGGACTCCAGGACAGGCACAGATGAACATTTGATGAAGATCAGATCATCCTCCTCTTCCCTCACTCTGCAGAAGCGCAGCCAAAAGAAAGCCAGTAAACAGTACACTTTTACATTTCTTCTACCTCTTGACACATTGACACCTCTCTCACACCCCCACCATGAATTATATATCATCTGAGCAAACGGCAAGAGTCCAATTCTCACTTGAAATGTTGGGGCAAGTTGTCTAGCCTGCGCCGAGCCCCTGACAGGACCGGCTCTTTTCCTTTGCAACTTCACAACGACAAAATGTTGAGCCCTATTTAAAGATGGAATAAGAGGGAACAAAGACAGAGAAAACAAAAGGGGGTTAAAATGAGATTTCTGTCAGAAAATTATCGAAACCAGGCGAAGATCAAAGACGATTGGAGAATTTCCTCCAGCGCCAACCATTACGCCGAAGAACAAGAGGTACAACAAAAAATATGAGGCAAAAGAAAACAAATACAGAGGGAATATGGAAGAAGCCCCATGTGGCCTTATTATAAGGGCTACACCGCAGGTACTATATTCTTTAACAGCAGTGCTTTATAAATTCTGTCATCTTGTTAAGACTGTCAGGACCACTGACCCTCCCTTCTCCTCTAACTGGGCAACTGGCATTCTGAAGCTCATTCTTTTAAGCACAGCTGTCTGATTGCTTTGGTTGAGCACATAATCCAAACGGCTTGTCTCAGCTAATTGTTTGCGCTCCTTCCTCCAGCAGACACAAGGCCGAGGATAAGAGTGGGAGCTTCACTTATGATGGAGAGAGGGCAAAAGGGTGCCGAGATCCTATAGTGCTCATTATATCTCCCACTGTCTCTTTGTTGTGTTTCATATTCACTACTTCTACGACTGCAAAGCAAGCAGCGCTCCCACTTAGTCATCATGCCCGAGGGGTGTAAGAGCACGGGTCCCACTTTCACTGCTGTCACAACTCGCCTATGTTAATGTTTATAATGAGGAATGAGCCTGATCATACAGGAGAGTCTGGCTGTTAAAATGACCAGATACAAGCTGAACTGTGGCATTTTGTGCTCCATTTAAACATTTAACAACAATCATTTGGGACTATGAAACACCAGCACTGAGAACTCTAAGGCCTCTAACCTCAGCGCTTTGAAGAAGTGTTTGCCATCTCTCTTTCAGCTT
Source organism: Acanthurus leucopareius (assembly GCA_029814765.1). Classification (NCBI taxonomy): domain Eukaryota; kingdom Metazoa; phylum Chordata; class Actinopteri; order Acanthuriformes; family Acanthuridae; genus Acanthurus; species Acanthurus leucopareius. The sequence goes on from JAQMCX010000032.1 coordinate 4,576,081, forward strand.
TTTTTTTTTTTTTTTTTTTAGCTTTAGTGCCACAGTATAAAATCAACTGTTATCTTTGACTGTCCCGGCCTCGGCTTCTGAAGTACTGGAGGACGAAGCGAGACTGATTGTCAGAGGTCGAAAGGCTAGGTCAAAGCCGACTCATTCGTCAGACAAAATGCTATTTTTGTTTCCTGTGTGGTTGAGGAGTAAAGGGGAGGAGGTGGAGGGTTGGGGGGAGTAGTCTGCTCTCTCATTACCAGCGCTATCTCAGTAGTCCCTGCCACCCCCCACCCCACCCCCACCCCCATTACGGCACTTTTCTCTCTGGGGCTGATTTGAGATCGACTCCTTGTTTTCCTCACAGTGCTCACACACCAATGTTCACAACTCTTTCCTATGAGTAATCGCATGTATCTTATGTATCATTTGTGTGGTCAGGTAGGAATCTAACTTTTGTAATATGTGGCACACTGATACTCCTTAAGATGACTGTTGAGGATAAAACTGCCACAAATGCACAGAACTGTGTGAAAAATGTTCAAAAATGAGCTACATTTTGGCCTGAATTGCAAGTATATCTAAGTTACACACTGCATGACATATCTGGTTCAAATCATACTAATGGCCACTGTAAAAAATATTACATTGAAAGAAATACAAAAGCATCTCTTCATGCTTTTAGGTTTTCTAGAAAACACATATGAACAGGTGCTCTTCAACGTTTTATAGCCCTTTAAAAGGCCCAGCAAAGGCCGACATGAAGTATGACTGCAGTGTAACATAACATAATCACGTCTACACAAAAGGACTGTGACTATCTTTCACTCCATCAAACTGTGTGTATCCACCCAGCATAAAGTACGGTCAGGAGAAGGTGGAGATCTCATTTCATGTTGAAAGAATTCCAGTTTTCCGGTCATCAGAAAGGAAAAATATAGTTCACAGACCTTGAAAAGAATGAACTGAGTTCACAAGAATGGATAAAATCTATAGCGGCTCTTTGTGTAAGACCAGTAAGTTATAAGTATGTGTTCACTGTTTGCCTTTCTTGAAGATACAGTTATCGCTTCTGAAGCAGTTCTAGTAGTTGGAATATGTGCATCGTCTCTTCTACTCCGCTGTGATACATAATTAAACTGAAAACAGAAAAATGTCAACTCAAATCATCCCTAACTGCTGTTGTGCCATCTGAATGTCTTCGACATCATTTAGGAGCGCTGTAAATTAAGAGCTAATCAGACGCTGCTGAGCTGTCGGGAGTTAATGAAATTGTCCAATGTGAGCCACCTTGTGTTTTAAGGGACTGCTCTCGTCTAAACACAGCTGTCATTCTCGAACAGGAGAGGTGAGAGGGGACAAACAAGCTCCCCATTACTGCTCTGCCTCACGTTCTACTATGGGAGTCCATAAACCACTGTCTCAATTGCCTTTTCAGTGAGTCACACTGATAATTACTCCACTGGAGGTAAGGAGATTTAGACTCTATGAGATCTGGTAATTACAAAGGTGGTCAAAGGAAGGTCATTTTTACTCTGTGGATTAGATCAGAGCACTTGTTCACTGATGAAGTGGATAACATCACTGCATCTGCACTCGTTCCTGTAATTCCACTGTTAACTTTCATCCCTATTAGTCACTTTGTGTCACATTGAAGACACTCGTCCATGTAACAAAATATTAATTACTTATATTATTGGTCAATCTGTCAATCATATTTTTCAATATATAACTTAAACCTTTGCAAGTAACAGCTCAAAAACTTCACGAAAGAGGGAGAAAAAGACAGAAAACTCTGATCAGCAACTTCAGTGTACTTATTGGCTCAATATCAGTGAATGAGGAAGAACTGAGATATTTTACTCGAGTAAATGTAGCAATACTGCAATTTAAATACTTCATAACACTGAAATCTTTTTTTTAAAATTTGTTTGTTACCTGTTTTGTCTTTACTGGTAACAGAATTATGAGTGTAGGGAACTACAGAGTCTTTTACCATGACTGTACAAAAGTGAACAAAAAGAAAAATTACACTGAAAGATTTTTTACATTTAAAAAATCTGTAACCAGCATAAGGATGCATTACTTACTATGAAAGAATTTACTACAGACAAAAATGGAAAATGTTTGGGAGGAAATGTATAATTGACATATTAACAACATATTGGATTATGAATGTTATTTTGCTTATTGTCAACACCACTTTGTTTTATAAACTGTTGGACAGTTGAATTAAAAACATGGAATAATGTTAAAGAAAATGTTAACTGTACATGAAGAAAAAAAGCTCCTTACAGCAATTTTCTTAACACTACCTGAAGCAAAAATTGGTGTAACACTCCTTTTACCAGCAAGTCCATACAACTGATGATTACCAGTTGAAGGAAAGGACAATAAATTCCTGCCTTGGTAATGGCTGGAATAAACATGGAGAAAATGAAACGTTAAAGTGAACTACTGAATAAAAACATTACTCAGAGCCACAGCAGGCAGTATCACTGTTTTAGTCCTGCTGCAGGAGGAACTCAGTGACTACAAAAAAAAAAATATAGGCAGTTAAGATTTGAGCGGAGTCGCGGAGCCACAGGGTTTTAGAGAGTAAACCACATCGCTTGTAGGGATCCAGAGATAATGCTTTCACTTTGTGATGCAAGGCAGCATCAAGCTGTGTTGTAGAATTCTCACTCTGGGGGAAGCATTTCAAAGAATCAAATCCTCTCCATGGAGATGTTACACATACAAGAAAATCCCTGTGTGCTCGATAATGTTGCCCTTTTGATGTTGCTAACGCTATGTTATTGATTTCCAAAGTGTGGTCCAGGGACCTCTGGGGGCCCATGAGAGAGTTCCAGGGGGTCCCAAACAAAGTAAGGTTTCCTTCCTGAGAGAGAATATAAAAGGATCTAGTAGATTGTGGCTTTTTTGTTTTCTAAAATCACCGACATGTTCCATCAAACTATGTGCTAATGAGACTGAAACTGTGAGTTTTTTCTCTCTTACGTAGGACTGTAGAGGTTAATTTCACAAATAAGCTGAACTCTGCTTGATGGTTTGTTATTTTAATTAAAAAAACAAAAACCCTGCAGATCTTGACCCTCTATGGCACAAGCTTGCAGTCCACTTCTGTTTTTGTGTCTAAAGTAAAAAATCTTCACTTTTGGACAAAACATTTTTCAACTGCATAATGAGACATTTGGTTAACCTTCATTTCAGTAATTAATTTTGCTCATTTCCCAGAATTTTTCCAATTTTTACTAAATCCTCCTCTAAAAAAAGGTGTTCAACTATATTTACGATTTATATAGTAAATGTATTACTTACTACTATTGTTTTAATATAAATTTATGTACACTGCCTTAAAACATTTTCTTAATTCAAAATAATTATCAAACCAACTTGTATTCATTAAGAGATTTCCCCGTTTAAAAATACTATGTGGACAGTGTGTAATATTGTGGCGCCCGGTAAGGGGTCCCTTGCGTTTGTCCTTCAGAATCCAGATGCTGCTGGACCCCCACCACCCCCACCCCCTTCCTTAAGGAAAAAGAGCTTGTCTGGACAGACTGGGTTATTACAGCGTGTTCATGGTCCCATCATGTGTCGTCAGACCAAAGCGGAGGCCGCGAGTAAAAGCCTCATGCAAAATTTATGTTCATGCGGCTGTTTCAGTGGGTGGAAAAATCAATATTGCGGGCCTGATGCACGGAGATGACTGAGTGCTCTCTGACTGACAGTAAAAGCTGAGAGAGATTGAGGGGCTACATTTACTGCTCTAGAAATGGAGTGGAGTAGAGTTGGCCTAATAGTCTAGTTCACCTTAAATTTGAATTTCATTGTGGCTTATTTTGGTAACAACTTGGATAATGAGGGCTTGAGGAAATCACGCCATTAGGGAAAAGAGAATGAATCAAGAATGAGCAAGCTTGTTTTCAAATCGTCTAAAACACATCTTGCATTGCGGTGTCTGAGCAGCTAAAGTATTGTATATTATGGGGTTATTAAGCCTTCCCTTCCTCTCCAACTTACACAGATATAAAATGATTGTAGAATAATCAAAAGACAATGTGGGTATGAGGAGGACATCACAGGGCTTTTGTTCTGCGCTGCTTCGCTTACATATGCTTTTGATAGCGTGCCACATACCCACAGTGCATTTGGGGAGGAACGCGAGGAGAGAACGAAAGAAAGTGAGAAAAAGAAATTCAGTGGGATGAAATAACCCCAAACAATGGGATTTGCTTTCCATTCTTCTGCCTCCATCTTCTGTCTTTAATTATTCCCTTTGGTTGTCTGAGGGAGCGTGTAAGCACTTTCACACAGCACAACATGCCCAGCAGCACAACACTGTCTGCCTTAGTGATGTGGAGACTTCTGAGTGACACTCAGCCTCTTGTGATTATTAATGCTGTTTAATACAACACAGAGCAGCCACTATGATTGAGGGAAAAAACAGATTTCAAAATGCATGCATTCAAAATGCAATGTGAATGGAATTATGTACTACAAGAGCACTGCACTTGAGATACATTTTCCCCCTGCTACATAAACAACGTGTACACCATGAAATGAGGGCTAATGTTTTGTAGATGCAACGCTGAAAATGTGTATTTGATAATAGCTACCAAGTGTGCTCTATTTTGTACACAGTGTTTAATGGAACTTCAGCTGATCCTGGTGGGATCCTTTGTGCCGGTTTAGTAGTTTCTTCCTGAATCGCATATGAGATATTTGAGAGCCCAGAACGATGTATGATGAATGAAGTAGCATGCTACTTATACGCTTATCGTGCTCACTGACTAGCAACAGGTTCAGCAAAGGGCAGCGGCAGTAAATGAAATTCCGCACCGGGACAATATATCATCAAAAGAAATGTATGCACCCGAAACTTACAAGCATTCTCCAGATGCGGACAAGGTGCCTGGTGAGGTTGGGGGAGGGGGTGAGGATGGGATAGAAGGAAAAAAAAATCAGAGTTTGGGAGGGGGAGTAGGAGAATAGGGGAGAGGGTTTTTTTTTGCTGGATGGGTGAGGAGCAAGCAAGGGGAAGCAGCAGCAGATTTTGTTGAATCAGTTCTATTTTCATACTGGCTGATCTGTGTCTTTTAACCATTTCACTGCAGCTGGAAAATGAAAGTACCAGGGCTAATTTCACAGTGAGAGCTCACTGAACAAAACCCCCCACGGTCTGTGGAAAAAGGTGCTAAGTCTACTTTGTCATTGTGAATTACGGCAGTGTAATTCAGGAAACAGACTTGTGTGTATGAGAGAGAAAAGTAGAAAATATATTCAGAATGAAAAGCATGAAAAAGCCTTTTTCCCTCTCTAGTCTGAGATGTTTTCGGTGAGGTTTACTTATGGTAAGTAACAGATATCTCTCCCCAAACATGCCGCCCTGTATGGATGCCACAGGCTCCATCTGTGATGTGTCTGCAGTTAGTTCACGAATAGCCCCAACGGGTCTTGCACGCTCCTCAGTTCTCCTACGGGACCTTTTAAGCTTCACTGATACTGATAAAAGCCCCCACAAATCTGGCCCCCAGATACCACTACCATTAATTAAGGTAATTAGGCCCTGGTCAGCAATTAGTAACCACAGATAGCTTTTAGCAGCGGCTGAGACGTCCCCACTGGTGAGGGGTTTGGTTCCATACCATCTGCTGACAAATGTCACCACAGAATCTTTGGTTTCACAGACGGGGAACCGGAGAGCCGTGTTTAAAAATGACCTCTGTGTGATCCAGGCTGGCTCCCAGACTGCCACAGCTCCTGCTGCTGCAGGATCACTCTGTTCGCTTTTTCTTTGGTTCTCTTTCCTTTGAAACATGGAAGAGTGAGCTCTATGAAAATCCATACATGCTGCACACGACCAGAGTGGGAATAGGAAACATTCACTGCACGAGGTATCGATCAAAATTAGAACATCTGGTCTGAGTGTAAGTAGTATTGATCAAAACGTAATGCTACATTGATCTTCTTGTATTATTAAGTTCATGATAGATCTGTATTGATAATATGTTAGTTTACATTATAATGTTGTACACATTTATATTTAAAGTGAAAATATCTCATAACAATGCTGTATATACAGAAGTTTAAAGTAAGTTTCCAAAGATGAAACATTTTTGCTGCACTGCAGGTTGATTTTTCATATCAGGACATTCTCTTATAAATGAAAAAAATATGTAAAAGCTTACAACATTATATGTGGAAACGTGCATTAATATCCTATTAAATCTTTTTTAATAGTAAGGATCTGTGATGCAAATTTACAGGGAATTTAGTAAAAAAAAAGCAAAGGCCTACTGAATAAATGTGAGAAACATTCACATACAAATGTGGCATTTATACTAATATCCAAATACAGCAGCTTGTGCATTTCATCCTGTGGCAAAGGTGTGTGATATAAGGTGCTGTGAGTAGAACAGACTGATAAAAACAGGCTGAATACACACATTCAACCTTAGAGAACAGATCATGCAATAACTCACATTACTCTGGAATGGGAAATAAAGGATGCAGCTGTGCAGCTTTACACAATTCCACATTTGAGGCAATCGGTGATAACACCATTTTCATTCCGGTTCAGTCCCATAAAATTACCATTAACATTACAACTCATGCAGAACACAGATAAATGTAAAATGTCACCCAGTTCTGCCAGGCGGGAATTCCAGTTCCACAAGATTACCATCTCTGTCTGCTCTCTCCCACTGCACCTTGTCTAATATTTCATTTACAACATTTCATAAGTTCATTTTCCCCTCACTGACCATGTAAATCACAAATCAATTTTCATTTAAAATGCTTGACTACAGATTGTTGCTGAAAGCTTCTGGATTGCGCCTCAGCAATATGGCAGACCTTTAGCAAATCTTTCGGAAACAGTCTAGCCGGAAAAAGAGAGGAATAAAAGTGAGATGTAATTTCTACAAAACAACTGCGGGGCCAAGTGGTCAAGGCATTTGCTTGAAGCATGTTACAAGTGCTGAAATATCATGAAAACAATACATCATTATGCATACTTATTTATATCAGAGTCAGAACTACCTCAGACTTGTGATCGACTTGTCTACTCAACAGGAACAACAGGCTGATTATGCCGTGATGGAAAGATGAACTCTATTGATTGCGCACAATTGCTGCGGATATCTAATCAATACAAGCAACAAAAATACTGAATATGTATTAAGGACGTAAGTGAGCAGATGATTTTTTTTTTTTTTAAAGTATCAAATAATTTAGGTTTTGGTAACTTGTAATGTTTTTAAAGTTTACTGTTATTTTGGTTGAACAGATAACAGTGCGCATGTTTTTAAATAATTAAACCAGGGAGAAGGTAATCTAAGAGGAATAGAAAACAGCTGGATTAAAATGGAATAATTTTGCATGCTCCTAATCAGTCATGTAATTGGAAGCTAATTTGAAAATCTGTCATGATTACATTCAGACTCCTTGTTCATAAATCTACCTCCTACTACACTTCTACCACAACATCCATTTAAATAAATGCATTGCACTGTCTGCATACACACTGAGGACCGACATGTTGTGTAATGTCGAGATACTGTCTTGCATGTGTGTTTATGGCAGGAGGATTTGCAAAATGCCTCCCTCAGTGTTTACTAGTGAGGGCAGATGTCAGAGTTTGCTGTGGAAGAGCAGACACAGCCACATCTGATTAACAATATTATTGTCCTCCTCCACGCTGCCATAAAGACCCTCCTCACCCCTTTCTTTTTGTTTTTTTCTGTCTATTTCAGGCTCTGGCAGCGTGCTGTCCTGTGGCATGGCCGAGTCAGAGTAACACTGCCACCATCCACAGACATAAAACACGAGTCACATGCCAGAGGGTTAAGATAAACAGCACTACAGCATCTTAACAGACAGAAAACATAGACACATCTCGGGACACATATATTATAATATCACACTGTAAATTTAAATACACTGTGCCTCATTTGTACCCTTATTTTTGTGCAATTATCAACTATGTGCAACTTGAATTTACAGCAAATGATCAGCGTGTCTGCAACAAGTGAAACACCAGGGGGTTAAATTTACTTAGATCTTAGCTTCAAAAAAAGACATCACAGCAGAAATCATGAGTCTCAAGGGAGAATCTGTGTGTTCGTATGCCCGTGTACAGTAAACCTGAGAATCAGCACAGTGTAAATCTGTGTTTGATTCTAACTCTCTCATCCCTCCCTATGTACATTATGATTGGTGATTTTTTTCCCCTTATTTTCCATCGCCAAACTGTCACAAAGGCAGTAACCCCGCGCGTTTCCAAGCTGCTTATTGAAGACAAACAATAGACCACTGGCAGATATCAATGGCAGAGATGAGAGCCCGTGTGCCATATCTGCTGGGACTGCCTGGCGAACCTGCCTCTGCCTGCGCTTCATCTCCAGCAGCACCTCTCACTCTCAATTATTTGGTTGCTGTCACAACAAATCAATCAAATTACCGCTCCAGGATCGGTGCAGCTGCTCCTATTGCACCGCTAGTTGCATTAGCTTTGAAATGTATGAGGTCTACATTTTATCACTGTTATTTATTTAATGCAGCTCTCTCCCCTGCGAGTCATCTTACATCCACAGCAAAGTTAAATCATTAAAGGACGACGTGGGATGCATACTGCTTGAGAACACCTCAAATTAAACAGCGATAAGGGAGAAGAGATGGGTTTGGCCTCTATTGTGTTAAGACAGCAGATGTTGATGTGAGGAAATGTGGTTGCACTGGGTCCTCTTAATGTACTCCTCTACTGGCTGAATGTGCTCACAAAAAATAGCTTATTTCTTTTCTGATCCCAAAATGTTCTCCACAAATACACACAAGAGGAAAAAAGTAGACCGCAATGAGCAACTAGTGTGGCTATAACAACCCCAAAAAGGATGCTTGAAATTCTCAGGCTCCGATAACATAATGGGTAAAGGGACACAGAGGCTTTCCCACAGCAGACAGAGGTTAAGTCAGCGGCCCGGCCCGGTGATCTAACCTCTTAAAGGAACAGCAGTCAGCTGAGGCAGAAGAAATGCAGCCTGACATTTCTAACTAGTGTGGAAACATTTGGCTCTTCCCCCAGGAGCCCACCCTTTGGTGGTGTAATGAGCACAGTGATTTCCCTAATTTGTATCATGCCAACACCCGCAACCAGCGAACGACACCACTGAGCGTTTTCATCAAAACGGCAGACATGCCTTTGATTGGCACTGACACCGGGTCTCATTACTGCAGGTGAGTGGGATGTCGACCTTTATCAGGAAGCTTGAGTGCTGTTTTGTGTTTCCTGCGGACGAGTACAGAGGAACAATGCTCTCACCTCACCATTAGAACTCGGTTCTCTGATGTGATGCGCTGCCTGGCTTTCTGCTGAGAGCAAATAAGATGGGATATGCTTATTAATATGAAAGAGTGCCAGTAAACTAGCTTCTTGCATTACCTTTGAGTGAGTCATAGAGTAGGGAAGTAGACTGATGAGACTTTGTTCTGCTTCCTCCCATTGGGCATTGCATGTAGAGTGCTTTGATACAACTAGTTTTACAAGTATGGTAATCATGCTTTGCTTGTTATAAAATCATGTGAAATCTAAACCTATTAAAAATGCAGCAGAAAGTTACAAGCATTTCTATCAACAAAAATGTGCGGATGTTTTGTCTGCATCAGTCGTGCATGCTTATACATGAAAATATGAAAATCATGTATGATTTTTTTATTCTTATGAGCCGTCATATTTACAGACCCCTAGCATGACCCAACCTAGTTTTTGCCTCTGTGAAGTCAGCGAGAATTGTGTGCACTCTGTCACAAAAGATAACTTTCTCCCTTGTTTAGTTTCATTGGGAATTTGTTTTTACTGCATGTTTGCAGGCATAAATCATTCTGACAAATAACCAGTTACACTAGTGCCTGTGTTTACTGCGTCTGCCACAAGATGCTGCTCAGTTTTATTTAAGCAACCGCTCCAACTTTATAGCACAACCCCATTACAGTGATAGTTATTCATCACAGTCTGAGAGAGCTGCCCTCCTGAAGCTCACAGCAGTCCAGCCAGTTACCTTCTGTCAACATTCATTCTTACAGAGTCTGCTTTCATTAGCATGATCAAAACCTGTGATCAAACATGCTGTGCTTAGTGCTTGTTCTGATTCTGTCTTTTCATTTAATCTTTCTCATTAGAGCTGCTTATGAAAACATACCAAACATAAGAACATACTAAACTGAATACCCTAATTTTAATGCAATATAATATATTAAACATGGGATTCTTACAAAGACTGTGACTAAGAGACTACAGGCATGCCGGCTTGTAGTCTAATAGAATACTGTTCCTCCACCCTCAACCCGCCCATTCCCTGAGACAAACAGCCTTATTAGTGGGTCATTAGCCGCCTCATTACATTTAAATGCAGCCATTGGCTGGGCTCCTTCTGGAGTCTCATTACTCTGCCTCACAGTTGTCTTATGTCTGATCTGAGGCTAATTAGCTAGCAGCGTGAGTGCTGTAAAGCACACTTGCTCCTGAGGTTGTGAAATGAGCTGACTGCTCCCCGGCGACAGTGCGGCGCTGTATTATATGTGTGATTAATCAGGCCTGGAGACCCGGAGGGGCAGGGAGGGGAAGCGAGGGGGATGCAGGGGCAGAGGCTAGAGTTGCAGTTGTCTGACAGAGGTGCTGTGCCAGCAGGCCTCATTCAGTGGAGCTGTGATGAACTCAGACAGGGGAGAGTGGAGGAGCGTCGCGTGGCCAGAGGGGCCCGGACACAGTCAAGACATTTAGCTTCACTCGTGACTTGTGTCACTTTCTCTCCATGGAGGTCCCTTCAATGCATCCCCTTCAGATAAGAGGACGTGCGAACAGGCAGTCTGTCAGTCCACACGCTTAAAAAAAGATCTGCCACAGAGGCATTTCTCCACCAACAGTTTTTTTTATTCTGCTATCTCTCATGGATGGGGAATTTTATCAGAGCATTAGATTCCAGACTGTCTGTTTGTTTGTTTAGTAGTGGACAATAAGGGTGACTGAGAGGTGTTTGTTTTGGCGTTCTGACACCCTGACAATGTGTTTGTCGATCACTTCATCAGATCACTAAAGCCTCTGGGTTGTCCCTTATGCACCAGGAGGAAGATCTGTTGAAGTGTGAGTCAGACGGGCCTGCTGGGCCCATTATCGTCCACTGCTGATGGATACATTGAAGGGCTTGCTGGATAGATGTGGGTTTATTAAAAGCTCTGCCCATAGCAATGGCTGCTGTTATTTATGCATGTTTGTGTCCATTAGGCTTCTACCTCCACATTTCCTCACTCAGGGCATCTGTCCATCCATTTCCTCACATGAAGGGAGCCTTCCCTGCACTTTGTGCTGCACTGGCATTATTGTAATCTCCATCCTAAAAACACACTGCTTTACATGTAGCCTGGCATCTTTTTACATTAGTGCGGCTCTCTCATACAAGATTCATGACTGACGGTTTCCCCATCCATCCCTCAATCTAATGGTATAAAAGAGACAATGTTTTAAACATTAAAATGAAAACCATTTACAACTATGATCAAAAGAGAACACTTGGGCATTAAAGTTTAAAAGGCAAGGATAAGTACAGCCATGTGGATGGACAGATGAGGTGGAAAAGAGATAAAAAAGTGAAGTACAGTGCACTCTTATGCACAGGAAAGAGGCATAAAGTGCTTTTTGCGCTGCACTGCAAAACGCTGACCTGTAATTAATATGGTTGTTCCTCTGGGCAAGTTGAGGATAGGGGCTTTTTGGGATACAAACCCCTGAAGAATTCTTACCTGCTCAGAAGCTTGTAAAGCATTTTTATTAAAGAACAAACAAAAACTGCTCCATGTCATACAACAGATGTAAAAAAGTCTTGATGGATCAGTATTTGTTGTATTTATTTTTATGAATCATCATGTGTAATTACTATTACATGAGCTTGAGCCCGATGTCTTTTAGAACATCCGCCAGCTTCCTTCAGTACCTGAGTTATTTTCAGCTTTCTTTCTGGGATATAATATTAACCTTGCTTTGTCAGAAAGAAACAAGTTTTTCAACAGCTGAGTTTCTATTTTACCCTCTTTCTTACCTTGCAGGTTCTGGAGGGGGAGCGTCATGATGCCCCCCGCAGCAGCAGCAGCCACCAGGCTCTGGATGTTGGCTGTGGGCAGGGAGAGGACGAGGCCCTGCTGTCCGCCCAGGTGTCCGCCTGCGTTGAAGGGGATGAGGATGGGCTGGTTCATGCCTGGTGCTGCCCCCGACATCACGCCGCCTACTGCATTGGCCAGCTGCTGGGCCACCAGGAGCGACTGCAGCAGACACACACATACACACACACGAATAGCATCATTGGTTATATAATCATGAATGGGTGGGTTTTACTTTTAAATGTGTTTAAACCACTAGTATTTCATTCTGGACATTTTTAGTAGTGTGTGTATTATGATAACAGCAAAATTAAATTGAACTAGCACATGATTTGGTCTGAATGAGGTCAACAACAGGGGTGAGAGGGCTGTGGTTGAGAGCAAACAGTCCACTTTAGGTGTACTTTTGGTTACAATAAGACATGCCAACTTTTTAGCGACAACATTATTTTAGAAATGGTTGTGGATTATAGTAACATCTTTAATTTAGAGTTGACAATACAATTAATGTAAAACTATACATAATGCTGGACAATGTGATAGAAAGCATTACGATGTTAATAATTCAGCTATATCACAGTTTGAGATAAATCAAACAGTTGAAAGCACTGAATATATAACTGTTACATATTACTTGAGACTAAGCATAAACTTAAACTTACCTATTTAATTTAAATCAATTTAATGAATTACAACTTGTTTCAAAATAATATTTTCAGAATTTTGTAAAATGACAACATGAAATTCATCTACGGTCAATAAACAATACTAAATAACAGCCTGATGTAACTTGTGTTTGCTGCAGAATACTTTTTTGCATAAGTAAACTACACAGTACAGGCATCACATTAGATTGATAAATATGCACTGTTTTATATTCTGGGATGCTCACAATTGAGACGAGCAGTACAGCAAATGTTACCAAAGTGGCTGTGTTGCTAATCAATGTGTTTTGGATGCAGTTGTTTTTGCAGATGAAGTCTGTGCTTTGCTGTGTCACAGACTGACAGTCAAAACACACTGCCGTTGGTACTGACAGAGATCAAATCCAATCTTTGTGAAAAGAGCTGAGAATTGTTCTTTCACAGAGATGCAGAGTGATTTATGTTTCATCCCATTGAACAAATCTCTGGTACCACAGAAATGTGCCTGAAATACACAGTGCTTGTTGAAAAAAAAAAAAAATAGCAGTACTTCACTCTTTTGATGAGGGATATAACACATCACTCTCAGCTCTTCATGTATCCATTCATTCATATTAGTTAAAGCAGAATCTGTGCAGTCATACCCATAGAGGAAAAGATATGTTATCAGAAGTATCGCTCTGAGATATTTTACACAGTAGAAGATTTCTTCAAATGTATTTTCTGAGGAAGTGGGTTTGGAAACACACCAACACATTTTTTATCAAGAGCTTTGAGCCACAAGTGGGAGGGTTTGTACCATGGCTGAAATCTCCATGAATACACAGGGAACGACATCTTGAAATTCATTCATTCTGATAAAACCTTTTTCAAATTATGTCAGCATTCGAGCATGTCAAAGTGAATTTACACAGGAGGCACGAGGCAGGAGATACTGAAGATGCTGCAAAATCCAACTAAATTACTGTTTAAACATCGAATTGAATTGTTTGGAATAAAGTAATAAAAGTACACTGTCAGCTTGTGTTGTGTCCACACTAAAGCAGCCTTTAGATGTTGCTAGGTAAGCCTGGCTGCACTGTGTTGACTCCTCCACTGTGACTTACGTTCACAAGCCTTTAACTCCAATTGTCAGCTATCTGCTTCTGTTTTGCATGGTGCGTCTGCAGCTTGCAGAGGAGGCAGAGCGGGCTGACTGGTGCGAAGACCCCACCATACTCCTAAGCCTGGTGCTCCTGGGTGACAGGCGTGTCACTGTGATAACCCTGCATGGTGCAGAACGCTTGCACCCACTTCGACATACCGGTACATGTGATCACAGTTTAGGAGGTACAAGGTCATGTGGGTTTAAAGCCACGGAGCATGGAGAGATCTCAGGGTGAAATACCTGCGCTGAGAGAAAAATGAATACCTGTTTGTGCTTCTAAGCTGTTAAAAGAATAAAGGAGCACAGAGAGGAGATGGTTGCTGGCAGGAGTAATCACACACACGCTGTAGGATTCCTCTTTCTAAACATTTGCTTTGATACGCAACAACAGTGCACAACAAATGACAATATCTGACGCTTCTGAGAGCATTCAAAATGACGTTTGCCATTAACTTTAAAAAAATGAATTAATAATTTGAGAGCTCAAAAGAATCCTCAAAGGACAATAACAAAGGCAAAGGCATTTCTTAGCTGCAAGTGACATATGTTTAATCTCACATTTGAGCTAAATGTAATCTTGAATCGAAGCAGCATATAATCAAAGACACTCTTTGAACATTTCATCTCAGAGTCAAACAAAATGAGATTGCCAGGCTTGACAGCAAAGACGGCCTCACATATAAGGGAATAACATTAAAAGACAATTCTGCAATTATCAGATGTAGCTCTGATTTATTTATCATTACAGGCAGCTTTGGAGAAACAGGCAGCTGTTAGGCACACACTCAGCTGAGGAGAGAAAACACTTTGGAGATTTTTTAAGCATAGAAGCTCTTAGTCTTTAGGCTGTTTGTTGTGCCAGTTTAAGACTGATTATGATCGTCACCTGAGGGAAGAAAAACTCAATGTTCACATGTCAAATTCAGAGATAAGAATAAATTTAGCATGAACATAATTAGCTAAACTCTGCAGCCACGTAGCAAGCTTTCACTAAAAGAATCCTCAGCATCACTCATCTAGATTTACAAGCAGTTCACCTTCTGCCTTTTTGCCTGCTACTTTCACTCCTCTCCATAGGTGATGTTGCAAAGCTGCTGTACAGTGCTTGGCAGGCCTGACAGCTGCGTGTTGAGAAGTGGTCTCCCAGGGGCCACACAGACACGCAGACTGGGTGTGTGTTGGGCTCCAGATTGGGAAGCAGCCACACTCATGACTGGATGTGGTACCCAGCCTCTCTGCCCATCAGGGGAGAATAGGCCCTTCTATCTGCTTGGCAGCTCTGGCACTGAGAAATTGCCCATAATCACCCAGATAGCAGACTTTTGTCATCCTAACTGCGAGTGGGAAACAGAAGGAAGGTGGATTCATGTTGGGTAAACTACCATCGGATAATGGTTGTTCGAACAATATCCGGCTCTGGAGCGAGAATCTATCAAAACATATTGATCCTGGAACAAGAGAATTGGGTATGGCATGCGGAGCGCCTTTGTTTCTGAAAAGTGTTAGCTTCACAGAGACTGTACTGACAGCATTAATATATTAGATGGTGACTGTTGAGAGCCGCCTGCTGAGGCTCAGACTCTAACTGCTGCCTGCTCGAGATGCTTTCCATTTTGTGCTTATCTGTTACTATAACAGTTGCGATGACCAGCGAGGGCATCTGTAATCAGAAAAGTGCTTTTAATTAAGCTCATTCTTTATCTCCACTTGCAGTAGATTGACTCTTTCTCTGGGGATTTCTCACCCTACAAACCTACCCGACAAAACTGAACGGCTCTCCTGTGCTCATGTGTCCTCTTTTGTTTATCCTGATTAGGATTGACTGTCATTGAGTAACACTGAGTGCAGGGAGAATGGCCTTATTAAAGAGGATGGAGGAAACCTGGCGCTCTGTGTGTGCTTGTGTGTGCGAGGCAATGACACTGAGCAACACTAATGAGATAGATGTTCATTAAACATCGCCGAGCCACCAGGCCAATAAATCCAATCAGATAGGACAATTCCTGATTGAGCTATTAACACGGCCTGCAGGCTCGGGCTCTTTGCTCCCCTGCTTGTTATGACACGGCCTCTATTGTCAGCTCATTAGTGCCACAACTCAATTACATTTGAAGATGACGTGTGATGACAAAATACTTTCCGATTTCACATTTTAGCTGGAAATTAATAACGGTGTGGCATTCAGTGAGAGTGTTTAATGGTTTTTGTTTCACTCAACACATGCACTAAAAAAATATGAAAGTAATAAAACAATGAATTTGTTACAGAAACTGTCATCAAAGCACCTTTATCTTACTCTAATTATAACTGTGATCAGAGTAAAAGGCCTGGCTCAGACTGCAATCCTAAATCTGTTTTTTTGTAAATCCAAATGTATCCACATTGATTTTAGAAAATCAGATCAGTAAAAAACAAATAGGATGTGATTTTTGCTTATCAGATTCAAGCCACTTTTGAAGGTGGTTTGAAATGCAATTCCAATCAGATTTCTACAGATGTGTCTCAGTCCGGACGCTCCAGCCACTAAAATCGGATTTTAAAGTGTCATTTGTGTCACTTGCAATACAACACAAAACGACACATCAAATCATGAGTGACAGAAGCACATCAGGGTGACTGAGCATGATCCATGCTGATACTTTGTATACCAGCCTCTTCTGTTACCCCAAACAATGTCAGCACCTTCACTTAACCAAACCTCTCATCACTCTCATCTCTTACCGGTTTCTTCTAGCTGAGAAACTTGTTGTTAATATACAAAATTAATTTTAGGTTCTTGAAGTGTTTTCATTCTGCATATGTGCAACACTGGTCAAAAGTTAAAAAAACCAAAAAAACAGCACGGCGAATGCATCAGAGCCAGTGTCAGACACAAAGAGGGAGGTGGATGTTTAAGCCACTTGGAGAACTTGGTCCTCTTTGACCTCTCATGCATCCAGACCAAGTTCATTTCTCACTTATCATCATTAACGTGTCAAGTTGATAGCTTCAATACAACAGTACTACAGTCGAATCAAACAGAGGAAGCTGTTCTGAACAAAAACTAATAAGAGCCGAAAATGCTGTGAATTTTGATTAAGAAGTCATTAAAGGAGAGAGTTACTACAGTCTGACATGAATACAAAATGTTTTTCAGTCATATTCTGACCCACTGATCATAGAGTGTGTTCTAACTGGGCCTGACAGAAGTATTATACCTTAATGTCTGTTCTCTTTCCTTTGTGGTGGAAACCTGATGATGCCGGCAGCTCTTTGGTTCTGTCTGTTTTTTGTGTTTTTCAGTCATTTTTAAAGGTCTAATGTCAGTTACAGTAGGGTGGAGAAACAGTGGGCTACCAAATAATTAGAAACAATAGAAACAATAAAAATACATATAAAAAATACAATACAGAGTCCTGTTTCAGAAGACTTTTCGAAATCCGTCGATCAAAAGCTGCCTTAGAAGGAATAATATAACATTTTTGCTTTCTGGTTTTAAAGGTATATTAGTCTTAAAATGTTTTCAACATGGAAATGCTACACATTATTCTTTTAACGGGCCTGAAACCTTCTTTCTAAATCAGCTTCCTACATAGAGACTGACACACATACTATAGCACACAGTCTTTTTGGACAAGGGTAGGACAGTTTTGGTTCTTTCACAGCCGGTCAGGTTCATTTGGAAAAAGTTGTCATCATATACTTAGATACAGGATTTTGCAATATTTGATTGGGATGACAGGTTTTTTGTTACTGTCGACCGTACAAACACAGACCTAATTATGCAAATTAGTATTTGAATGTTAAATTATTAATCAGTAACAAAAACAGGGTTGTATTAATTAAACAAGAAATTCATTCAAAGTTACATGAATCACGAAAAAATACTAAAAAATAGTCAAAGGATTTTTTTTTTAGTCAAAATAATTAATTTTAACTTTTTGAGACATAATTAAAATTTAAAGTAAAGTTTTCAAGGGCATTAAGCAAGCAAAAAAAATTGCAAAACAGGAGATAATGAGTAAGTTTTTAAGTTTGTGTGCAGTCACTTGTTCCTTTAATGTGGAAAAATTTATCCTGGCTTTTCACACCTGACACTTCTGCTTAAAATGATTGTGTACACGAGGGCAAACCTTTAAACATGCATTTTTTTAATATTTTATCAGACCAGTTTTCTCTTAATGACCCTTCTCTGGACTGCAGTGAGCTTGACAGGAAGGATGCTTACTATTATAGCTGACCACGGGCATCACAGTTCTTGGTAACTTAGTTAAAGTGTCCACATCATTGCTGAATAAACAGAGTTGAAACAGCATTTGGTTTCAGTGTGTTGTGGATCCCTTTACTCACCTGCGGGCCCATTGGGTATCCTGGGTGGGACTGACCCAGTTGGCTCTGCTCAGAAGGACTGCTGCTGGCGTCAGACTGGACCGAACCGTCACGAGCTCCTGGGAGAGCAACAGGCAGAAAGGTAGAAAGAAGGAGACACAACATAGAGTTCACCTTAGATCAACACAGACAATATATCTAGATAAACACAACACAGACCACTTTGTGATATCACAAGGCCGAGCGTCGTACGGCTCAGAGGAGGGCAGTTGGGAAAGGAGGGGAATTTGTATTTAAGTGCTTTATCAATAACCGCTGCAGCACTGAATAAATTACCAACCAGCGGAGAGGCTCATTGATGGGGGATGATGCATGCTGGCGGGTCCCCGATGGCCTAGATTACCGCTGAGAGATAGAGCTCCACCACAAACGCTCGGGCCATATTATTCAGCCATTTACATCACTGAGTATCACTCATCTAAACCCACTCCCCCCTCCACTCAGAGCCCGCAGCTACGAGACACAATTAGACCTGTTTGCTATGAGAGCAGAGTGGAGCGGAGCAGACAGGGACATGATAATAAGCTTGCTGATGGCTGCAGGGAAAATAAAGGACACCGACGATTGGATATCATAGCAATCCCTATCACACAGAATCTCTCAGCAGCGCTCCAAGTGTGGACTGCTCTAAAAGGTCCGAAAGGCTGCTTCGACCCTCACTCTTTGACCTCTGTAATGTCGAGATGGCACGATGCCTCACTGTTGACACAAAGTGCGGAGTGCAAAGATGAGTAAATCTTGCAGAAAGAACTGTCAGAAAAATGAAATGTAACTTAGATGTCTTTCACCAAAACGACTGAACGAAAAAAGCAGCACCACCTGACTAAAAAAATTACTTCATTTTTTCGTTTCTTTAAGTATCCATTTAAAACACAAAGAAACTAAAAGCTGGAAGAATTTAATGTGAGGGGCACTTAGATCGTACTAAAGCAAGAATGTGCACAAACTTCAACCAAAACAATACTGTTTTGAACATGAACAAATAAAAATTGATTTTCAAAGGAACAGGTTTTTGTGATTGATTTCATAATTGTTCGCACTCTAAAAAAACAATATTAAACAAACTGACAACGCTCTGTAAATAAGCTACGATATGCAAGGCATCCTCACATTGATTTTATGAGGAGACATCAAAAAAGGGAGCTGAAAATACTCTACAGGGTTTAGAGGATGAATCTCTTTTGAAAAAGTTGCTGAAGGTGAACTCGTAGTGCTGCAGAAATCTGGTAAAACTATGTGTTATTATAAACGAGGACCTCTGTTCCCTTACTGACAGGCTGTCAATATAGTGGATAACACCTAGTAACTGATTCATCTCGCTCATTCATCTCTGTGCCAATGACAACTCTCGGCCTTTTATTGATGCCAACTGCCATGCTGAACAAAATTAGGCTCAACCTGAGTGAATATAGCTGTCCTTGATCGACCTTCAAGCAGCAATCTGAGGTATTTTATCAAGATGTCTTTTTTTTTTGCGTATTTGCACATTGTACTACATTTTGTAGATAGTGTAGTCAGTAATATGACATCTTCATCCTTGGATTTCTGGTATGATTGAGTTCATAGTTTGTAGAAATCACACTTTTTTTGTCCTGATCACAACACGTCACGGTGATAAAATCATCTCTGAACACAAATGTGCAAGCTTGAGTAGAGTAAAGTATGTATGTAGGGTTTGAAACCATGTTTTTAAGGGGCTTATAAGTTATTTCATCAATGCCTGATTCCTGCAATCCTGCAGCAGTTTAAAACATAAATTTTATTATCAAGAATTGACACTTAAAATCTACAACATGTCAAATTTTCCGCTAAAGGTCTCTCAATCCAAAAAATGAAAATAAAAGACAGAATTTGATGACGTGATTAAGTTTTGCCGACTTCCTTCCTCACTATCTGACTGATATTAGAGACTGGCACCACTTGTCGTCACCTGGTGTCACCTTGAGTAAAATTAAAGATTTCTCGGACTCTGTACCAACCCTAACCCGAACCCTTGGAACAGTTGGGATAACAACAGAACATAATCACACAACTCAATAAAATATATTAAAAGATACACATAGTCATGCTTAGACATTTCGATGTGGAAATATTAAATACGAGTTTAAGCAGAGACATTTAAGGTGTTAAAAACACAATGTATGGCTTTCAAGAAACTGAACATTTGAGAATGAGGCAATTATCTAAAAAAAAACACGAGTAAACTTTTAATAGCTGGATGAGATTTGAACTATAAAAAAATATTTAAGTACTAATGAGTGGTTGTAACTCTTATCAATCCAATTTTTACAAGCACAATAATAGTGAGTTACATATTTAAAAAAAAAACACCCATGTGATTGCTTTTACAAAAAGGTTTAATGCCATCTGTCATTTACTGAGCATTTTGTTTTGGATGTATGATACAAATCTCCTCACAAAATGTGAATTAAACATCTTTTTAAATGCACTGTCTCCTTCATAAAACAGAATAAAGTGGATTTAGTGGATGAAGTCAAGCAAACCCTGTAGAAACACGTCTGAAGGCCACACAACCTCGTTAAACTGCACAATGTTGGCAATGAATTAAAAAAAATGTAATCACATTTCCACTGTATGATCGATTTTCTTAAATGGAATATCGCAGCTTTTAAATAAAGAATAAAGCCCTGGTGTATTGTGTCTTTTTATTCAAGGATGAATAGGCTTTTTCTTGTTAAACATACAGGGCATGCAGTGGTTTCTAGTCCTTTTATAAAAGCTTCATACAAAACGCACTATTGAAAGGACTTGCCAGCAAGATCTCATTGCCTGTCAAGTATATTTGTGCATTACATTTTAAGCTCCCCTCCGCCAACTAAAATCATTTCATCTTTACATAAAATCCAAATAATTGGTGAATGGCATGACCTTAGAAACCTCAAGTATTTGATGGCTGATGTGAAAGCCCAAGGGGAAGCCTGCTTTTCTAGCTGGTTTCTACCTCTGGCTGACTGGCCCTGCTTCTCGATGAAGGTCCACATCCTCTCGCTTATCAACTTCACTACGCAGTAGATATTTTGACAAGCCAGTCTCTTTTCACCAATTATTTCACCCATTATGGATCACATTGTGCACAGCCCCACCCTGTGCACTCGCTATCTGGAATTAAGATCAATCTGAACGTACAGCAAAGACTCTGTGGCTGTTTCAGAGTCAATATAAAGCCATAGATAAAGTGCAGTATCATCATAATCTTCTGTATAATTTCACATTTATTTTGCAGAGTGGATATTATTAGACCATACATTTTTTACTAGATCTAATTAGGGGTATTGTCTCTGAGCAGTTAATTCTCACTTTGAATGTTATCAAATTAGAGTAATTTCTTTCCTGCTGACTTGAAGCAGTCTGATTTTCATTTACAGCAACTCAAACTTTCCCACCATCTCAAAGGCAATTCTCTAACTGCAGCTGCCACACTGCGATAACAACAATAAGCCCAGTAGTGCTTCTGAACAACTTCTACACCAGTGAATTATCTCATCATCATAACAAAGCTAATTAGCTAAATTAAGATATTCAGCTACAATGAAGGAATGAGACTTTATAACATCATCAATAGGCTCCAAACAGCATGGCCCCGAATACTGTGGTTAAGATATTAGTTGTGAATAATGTATTCTATCTGATAAACAGCGTGGGAGACTTTCTGAATAACGATTCTTTGATGCCTTTCATTGCATCATTTCACAATAACTTAGAAAGCTTCATCCTCTTGCAAATATCTGGAACGTTAACACGTTTATCGCAGGACAAAAATCAATAATAAATAAATACACATGCACATCTTCTCCCAAAGGATTTGTGTAATTTCTTTAACTAAATTAAATAGCTGACAGGAGAAATATCCAGGGAGTCCATCTTCAATACTTTTTTTATTACTAGAATCTTTGTACATGTTTTGCTTTTCTTTAAAAAATGCACTTATCCAGTGTGAATGATTCTTAAAAGGATTTACAGATAGAGATTAATACTATATACAGGAAAAAAGAGAAACTTTACTAAAAAGAAAGTCCTTTGATGCTGTGAATTATACGTAGGTTACACAATGAATAAAATGGAATGAATGGACTTATTGATGTGAGGAGAGATGAAAGAAGAGGCCAAATGGATGAAAGAACAAGCGATACACATTCAACATAGCTTTACATTTATCGAGGACATTCAGGCTTCATCTCTGTTTAGCATTTGTTGTGCAGTTTAACTGCTGTTGTAGCAGTACAAGTGCCCTTAAATCTTCATTCTCTAAATTAAAAAAAAGAGTCTTTAGACTAAAATATGCACACATTAATATTTTTGATGGCCTTGACTGTAAGTAAGAGGATGAATTTAGGATGAATGAATCAAGTCATATTAATTCCACCCTTCGACTGGCTGTAACAAGAAGATACTTGAAAGTGAAAATACTTTTTTTGTGTGTGTAAGTGAAATAATCATATTTATTACAGGGCACAGAGTGCAATTTGATGTGACTTATGTCATGGTAATATTGCCAATATCCACAGCTATATAAATTCTCTTTCATTGATCACCAAAGTGGCCACTGGAGAGCGACTTTCAATGCCGCACAAGGCAGAATGTCTGTGTGTATGTGTGTGCGTGTCTGTGTGTGTGTAGAGGGGATGGGGGGGGGGGGGGGGCACAAAGAGCTATATTTATTTGACTTCATTCGGCCCGTCTTAATGCAGGGTGCCCCAAGGACTACACCACAAAACAATTAGCCTGGATTTCATAAAGCAATCAGCATGCCACCTTGTCTAATGCAACCGCTTCATACATTGACAGTCTGAATAAAATGGGTGTTATTGAAAGCTTTGTGTTCATGTTAGCTTTCGCCTCAGTGCATTCATGAATCAATTTTTGCCCATAAAAGAAGCTTTAACACTTAAGCTATTTTAGTGGAAATGCATTATGTAAGTTGTCAAATGTACGAGAGAGGCCTGGTAACGATTCAGCCTATTCAGAATGAACAGCCAACCCCCATTTTTATAATGGTCCTTTTGAAAATGTCTGGCTGAGTGCATGTGTTTGCTATTAAGATGTTGTCAATCATTTTGCCACTGAAATCTAATCCATAAAAATTATTTTTCATGTGCACACATTTAAAAAGACTTCTTAATAATGTTCTTAATTGTTGTGATAAACTAAATTATCAAAGTACAGATAATTACAGCACAAATATAATGTTTAATGTTTATCATCAAATGTGTGTTATGCTGTTGATTCAGAGTGATTGTCAGACAGCGATCTGTGAGCTGCTGGAGCGTAAAAACTGGGCCCAGACAAACAACAAGCCACATCATACACAAGGTTTAATTCCATCAATATGCGACCAATTGTCCCAGATTGTTTGACCATTGATTTTGTTAATACCACTTGGAAAGTTGATGTGGCTTCGCACAGAGAGATGAGTGAGACAGAAATGCAGAATGACAGATCCTTTCACTTTAATTTTCCTATCTAAAGCAGCCTGGAAATATAGTCCCAAAAAGTACAAATGTATACAGTTAACTGTACTGTATGGAAAAAAACAGCCTGTAATATGCATCATGGACTTAACAGTGATTTACTTAACTCCTTGTAGACAGCAAGCCAAAATTACCTGCGATTAGTGTTTCATTACTCCCACCAAAGCCCTCAACAATAACACAGGGTATAATCTGCTGCCAATAACTCCAGGTGCTCTTAGTCAGATGGCTCCCCCTGGGCCAGCAGGGAAGTAATACTCTGTTTAGAGGCCGGGGCGAAGAAGCAGCTAAGGATAGCTCAATCGCGTTTCTGGGGATAAAAAATCACCAGAGACAGACTTTTGAGTGGCTGCCTGTATCACTATTAGTTACATTATGGCTACTGCTGCCGTGAGGAGGGCTGTCATTTCCTTAATTAAGAGCCCAGCACAGGGCAAGAGGGAGAAGAGGCCACGGCAATCTCTCTGGGCCCCCAACATTAAAGCCTGATTCCTCATCATGCAAGGGCATAGACCTTACAGGGGAGAAAAAAAACCCTATCTCATTCATTATTCCAGCACAAAGTGGAATTATGGAGTTAAGGAATTACATAGGAGGTGGTGCTGTGGAGTGTGCCGAACAGAAAGGATTTTACACCTCAGCAGTTCTGTGACTATTTCTGAGGTGATTGTTAAGCCACAAGAAAAGGGTAGACTGAGAGGAAAGATGGAGAAGAAGAAGAAGAAGGGCAGGCAGGCAGAGGAAATGGATGCGATGGTGTAATAGATGTGTCAGGTGGCTGGAGGTTTTCAATGTAAACAACAGCAAATTGTGCACTTCAGTTTGCAGAAGTAACCACCCAGTTACTGATGAATAGGTGGAGAATCTGCATGCAAACGATGCTTAAAGCAGTAAGGACCCTGTGCTCCGACACTTATGCTCTCACTCGTGGCCACAGGTCTTCACCAAAAGGCTCTTTGACATGAGAGTGCTCTGCTCCGGCTCTTACCTGTCCTCCCTTGATGCTGGAGTGGAGATGGAAGCAGCACAAGCACAAGAGGGACCAGAGGGAGGTAAATTGGTGAGAAGAGGCAATGCCCATTTCAAAGGTCAAGAAGGAGAGATGGTGTGCTGGAGAGAGGAGGATGGAGAAGGGAAGAGGACTGGAGGAGGAGACGGAGGAGGAGGAGGAGGGAGGGGGAGAAAAGGGCTTTTGTGTTGCATCCTCACAAGGGACTTGGGACACTTTGCACATGAGCACATCTGTTATGGTGCGTCCTCCTCATTCCCAAAGCAATGTCAACCTGATTAGCTCAGGGTTGAAAGAGGCAAATAACAATCCAAATTATTTTTCATCCTTTTATGGCCATCAGCGAAGGAGGGACGCTGAGATGAAGACTAGCTTTAGAGAGCTGTAAGCCTTTTAGAAGATGCCTGCTTCACTATTGCTCCTCCTCCTAAATTACTTAAATGATATTTGCTGTAAATAGGATTCTGCTGCCGGCAGCCTGCAGCCCTGTGCTGAATAAAGGCCTTCCTCTTGCTCCTTGTCTTTATATAAATCAAATGCTCTTATGACTAGAGCTGAAATTATTATCAATCTGCTGGTTTATTAACTAAAAATTTTATAATTTTGATAATGGCTTAAGTTCGTTTTCACGCAAAAATAAGAGAAATTTTGGCTCCAGTTCTCTTACATAAGCTTCTACTACTTTTCTGGTATTTATAGTGTGAAATAAACATATTTAGGTTTTATAATGTTGGTCAGACAAAAACATTCAGCTGAGGAAGGGTTTTGGAAACAGTGATTCATTCTTCGTTCTGTTTTAGTTTTATAGACTAAATGTTCCTCCTTTTACCAAGAGAATAACCACCAGCTTAGAAAAAAATATGATGATCTATAGTTGCAGCCCTACTTATGCCTTCAGGAAAAGATAGAAAAACAAAATCTAATTGCTCAGAGTAACATCGTTAAAAACTTTAAGTGAAAGTAAGAGATATTCTTTGCATGTTTTGATGACTGGTTTTGAGTCAAAAGTACATATGTCAAACAACAGAATAAGTCTTAAGAAAATTTCTTTCAATTTGAATAATCATCTAAATTATTTATTTAGTAAGCAAATATGTCAAACAATCAGTTAGAACTTTTTTAAATATGAAGTTTGGTTGTTGTTTTTTTTTTAATATCACTGAAAGTAAAACATTTAGTTAGTTGTTTCAGCTGGGATCACATTGAGCTCTGGAAAGTTAGGAAGGACATTTTTAACTATTTTCTAACTTGTAGCAAAATTAATTGTTAATGAAAAATAAACTATAAAACAATAATCACAAATTACAGGGAAAATTTAAAATGCAATCATTTGAATTTTTTTTTTTTTGGATTATTGTCCATGCTGTGTTGCACTGTCAACTGCAGGACATTCAGAAGTAGCCAGTGGGGTGTGAGAGCCACTGTGTGTATTTGTGAGTGTAAGGGGGGGGGGGGACTAGACACCCACATGTCATGCCTGACACATCAGCCTGGGCCCCCCAGGCTATACGGCACTAATGCTGCCTATGTCCCAGTTTCTACCCCTTGACCCTCAAAGCCTCCTGTCATCCCCCCCTCCTCATCCGTTCCTTCTGTCATAGAGGTATAATAACTATGGATCACAACCGCGCTGCAGCACAGGCTCAATCACTATAGGATAACATCAGGTGATACATGCTGCACGAGAGTATATCTTTACCTCCACTGAACCTGAGCTAAGCAGAGTTTATCCGGAAATGAGTTTACCTGAACAAAGTCCTGTATGTGTTGGTACTGTGCTCCCCTGTTGCAGTGGTATTTACAGAACTGAGCGGGTAAAGGTGGAAACAAGCAAATAATCATGTAGCTAAAAGACACTCAACCCACCCCACCCCTCCCAGCGCATTATTCTTGTGGAGCAGACAAATAGTGGAAGGAGGGACGTCAGGAAATAGTATTGCTTTGAAGCACATAACTCTATTCTGGAGAAAAGAATCATCACAGCGTTATTCCACATCCTCAGATATAAAGGGAAAAAACATAATAACTTCTCGATAGCCTGGATCTCTACTGCCCTATACTAGCTTCCCCCCCTCCTCTGCCCACCCACACCCGTGCCTCATCCACCATACACCCACTTCTCCTGCCTCAATCTTTGGTTTCAAAGGAAGCGAATCAGCCAGAAGGACAGAAGGTTATGCATTAGTACTGGTCATTGCTCAAAGAGCGAGCGTTATAAATAATAAAGGCTTGTGAAGGACACAAGGGCTGTGGGATGCATCTCTGGTTCACGCCACACAAGTCAAAGACAAGACTGTAATTTCTATTCCAAAAATGTGACCCTTGCAGCTTCAATTACATCTCAACAACACCAACCGTGTCTGTGCCAGGAGATGTGATGCCTCTTTGTTAGCTCTACATGAAAGGCTTATTGATATTGGTTATGGAGCGCATGCCACACAACATATAAGTTTTTTTTGAAAATGATTTCCCAACTTAAATAAAGTGTATGACTAAATAAATGAATATTGAAATTCAATTTATTTTTTCCACAGCTACCCTCCTACAGAACTTTTAATGTGCTTTTCTTTGGAATACTTCCTTGACAAGAAACAAATCATCTTCATAACTTTAAATATAAAACAACAGGGAAATCATATTTTCAGGGGTTTTTTTTTTTGAAGTTCTATGTGTTGCTCAAAGTCATTTCTGCATAACCAAGCATGCGTGAAACCTGATGACCTTTGCTGCTGTTTGCATCGAAAACAAGACATCCGCCTTGTGCTCATCTTCCCTGTCCTCCATGCCACGCAGTGATTGTGTTGCTGTAGCCATAGGCATTGCGGGAACATTAGCAAATGTATTACACCTGCTTTATAGGCATGCATTAAGCTTGTTTTCAAGTTTGCACAGACAGCTGAAATCCCCATAATGAGATCCACCTCCTGGGGAGAGGCTTGTACTCCCTCCGTCTTCTTTATCCACTCTTATTTACTTAGCATGGCCCATTCAGCACTGGGTTTGCACCACTTTATTACTTAACCTCACCACACAACATTACGGGGCTCTTTGCATGAGCAAGCAGCCTATCCCACCATGCATCCTGCTCACTAAGCTGATTACACAAAAATAATAAGAACTCGTGCCTGAAGCGGAGTGTGTGTATGTGTGTGTATGCATCTCTTTGAGTGTGCATCAATTTGCAAATGCAAAAGAGAATTTTGCACGAAAGACAGTAGTTTTGTCCCACATTTACAGTATATAATAATACAATGAGGACAGAATATTTTAAATATGTTAATATACAGAAAATTAAAATTTGAAGCTTAACAAAGAGAAAGAAAAACGTTAACCCAAAGATTTAAAACTCTCCGAATGTGTTTTCCAGGTATGAACGATAGTCCAGCACAACACACTCAAAAATAAAGCAGATTTAGAATAAAAACCAACAACTTTGACTTTTAGTTATCTGAATTTGGCCTCTAATAGGTTAATACTTGCTCAAAAAAAAAAACAAAAAAACAAATGGAATCATGAAACTGGAACATAACATAGTTAAACTCAAAATTTGTGCGTTACACTGACAAAATTAAGGGTTTACAAAACTTTCGTACTGAAAAAACTGTAAAATTTCAGGATAAGTACTGCAACAATGTACCCTTCAAAATAAAGGTCCTGTGCGAGTGACTAGTCCAAGGAAATTTATTGAACTAATCAAGCAATCTGACTGTAAATAACGCCTTATAAGCCTGGAAATAGACAAAAAAAAGGTGCAGCCTTACAGCAGCTGCCAATTCGGTGTGGACTTTTTGTTCTGAATGACCTCCAATACCAGGAATCAATGAAAGATTCATTTTGGGGAGGGGGGTCTCTAGGTGACCTTTGTAAAAATGTTCCACCATTTTGGCAGAATCCGTATAAGTGCAGACCATTTCATGTAGACAGTAAGTGTATGAAATGAGTGCTCCTGTCGTTCCAGCCTGGCTCTCTTTGACAGCATGATGATAGAAGCGTCACATCCTTGGGAGAGTAAATGCAAACTGACAAGAGATGAGCCTTTGGTTGCTGAATATAATACGGAATTGTGCTCTGAGTGTCTTATTATCTTGTCTGTTGATGTCTGAAAGGGGGAGATTTGCTTGAGAAGAGAAGACAGAAACTGTACGCATCCAACACCATCTCGTCCTTTGAAAAAATTGCTTGCCCTACTAACCACAGCTTTCCCACCTAATGTCCACTTCTACTTGGAATAAATACAAGGCGGCAGGATGTTTGTGGTGCCTCGTAGCCCCTGTTAGCTGAAGTGGAAGACTATTTGCACAGGCAAGCTTTTAGGAGGAGAACGACCCTTTCACCACTGCAGTAAGCATGTGTTGGGTGTAGAAGGTGGACAATTTACTGTAGACAAACATGACCGCTACTGTCATTGTCTCCCACTGACTTCTCCTTCTCATACTAGCGCAAACTAAAGTCATGCATCAACTCTGTAGGGGGAAAAAAAAAAAGTTTTGGCGCCCTCTAAATGTGAAAACACATTTATGGCACTTGTAATCTCAGCACAAAGAATTAACACAGCTGTATCAAAGTTCATACAGCGACGGCAAAGAAAGCAATGATAATTCAAAATTGTTCAATATTGAATTATCATTGCTTTCTGGCTGCATATTTATCACACCCTTTGAACAAGGAGCCACAGCGACAAGAGATCTTGTACAACTCTAAATATTTTGAGGAAGTGCACGGTTAATTAGCTGTAGGTTGTCCTCAGCAGCAGATTTGAAGGATATTCTCACAACTGTTTCTGTCATGAGTTAAGAGATGCACACTTTTAGCTAGCTGTTTTATGAAAACACTGTGTATGCGTGTGTGTGCATGTAGTGAAAAAACTACTCCAAACTTAGTAAAGATGTCTTCAGTTTCACTGTATTTAGAATCACCATTTGTTCTGTCGACACGATTGATGCAATAATACTTGAATTCAAGGGGTGCAAATTAAGTCCTAACATGATTTGCATTTCCTTGAATCTACTATTGTGTGCTGTTATTCTGTGAATATAATAAGCATTTTGATTTGTGTGCAAATGTCAATCATGAAATTGGAGCATTCTATCAGAGAGGATTTCAGTTTTTTCACCTCTTTATTCTTCCTCACAGTGCAAGAAAAAGGAAAGAATCTTTTTGGCTTCTGCACTGTTCAGAAAACCATTAAGAGAAAGACTGAATAATGAAAGGCCTAGTTTAAATGCTCAGTTCTGGGTTGTTTTCATATCAGTAGAATTCATGCTGATAATGAGGTAGAACTGCAAACTTGGTATAATCATAAGAGTTTTACTGCAAATAAAAAACACAAGAAAAAATGTAGCTCACACACCTGCAACAAAAAATACGATTGATGTACCGAATCAGAAATACATTGTTTAGCTATGCAAAGGGTCATAAGATCTTTAGAAGTATTACTTCTCATTTTGCAGAAAGTGAATATCCTCTGAAAGTTTACTGCCTTTTCTTTTATCCCTGCGGTCTCATGTATTATGCTCAGTTGGTTTTGGAGAGGCTTCACTGACACAACTTAACTCAGCAGTTAAAAAGCAAAAGTTCTTAAATTGTTCAATCAAACTTTAACTAAACTTCAGACAAAATAGTATTTTCCACATGGAGGCTAACATCCTAATTCTTTTACAAGTATGGAAAATGTTAGTGACCAATCACTATCACCATGCTTTTCACTTCTGTATGGCAGCATTTAAGGGAAAAGTCTAAAAAGATGCTGAGTCTCTCTTCCTCAACCCCCCACCGTCTCTGTGGTTCCGTCTCACTGTCTCCCCCAGCAGAAGACACGACTGTGCCACATCTCCCCGTCACTCCCTGCCTTTCTCTCTGACAGGTCATGTGGGCAGCAGTTCCCAAACCAAACCTGCCGCTGGCACAGCCCAGGGCTCCGCCACCAGGCAGGGAGAAACCACCACCTCCAAAACTCACAAGTTACACCGCAGCTGCTCTAACCAGCCACATGCAGCACGAAGACAGGCAATCAAGGAACACCAAGCACTAAAATAAGCACTAAAAAAATCTTAATCCTATGGCCTCAGATATTAGCAACATGATACATAATCACGTTTTTCTGAAGTGACTTCACATTGACAAAGTCTCGTTATTTATGTCAATTTAAAATAGCTTCAGATACACAAAATGCAGCAAAGCATTTAATAACATTTAAGTTCATGTAGAGTGAAAGAAAAAGAATAGGCAAGTGAGAAGCAGGAATGGAGTCAGATGGAGTCTGATCAGAAACGAAGAACAATCGAGAGACTTGATGCTTATTAAACCAAATTGCAACACTTCTGAGACAATTCTGCAGTACACAGTCTTTATTTAGAAGACTTTGGCTTTGGCTGATTCTTGAAATAAGGATGTAAAAGGCAGCTGAAGTCTCACTGATAAAGTCTGAGAGTAATATTTGGTTTTCCCTCCTCCTAATTTTTATGTTATTATGTTCGTAAATGTTTAGCAAGCTCAGTGTATGAGCACTACTATGCTCTCCTCTTTTAAGGAAACACAAGCACAAACACACAACAGACACACACAGACAGTAATCAAGACATACACTACATTAACTACTCTCATTTAAATCCTGAAAGGTACTGTTTTCTATAGTATAAATTCATAACCCGCAATAAAACAATTATATATCAACACATCTTACACATAAACACTAAGGCAGGCACCTTCACATATAAACACATGGTTTAACTTTCAGAAATTGTAAAGTAGACATTCAGACTATCACAAGCATAGGAGACAAGATTATTTGTATTCATATTTAAAAACAGAAAACAGCATCTAAAGCTATTAGAGGTGGATTTTTGTCACCTTGCATACAAAAAAAATACATACATATACTATAATAATGATGATACTAAAACTTGACAAAAACAGTGAATGGTGAGGTTAAACATATCAGCTTTTCATAGGAAGTTCTTCAAAATTGTTTTGAACAATATTCCAAATGGTCTCTTTTCAGGGACTATCTCTCGAAATTAAGGAAATTAAAACCAGGTTTTAGAAATAAGGAAATTGATATATTTCACAAAAACTAATATTGTCTGTAAAATTAAATCTATAATTTCGAGTGGATATTATGTAGCTGTCTTCAAAAGAACAAATCCCTTTTAATTTGCAGTTACTGGACTTTGCACTTTGATGTTATTATAAATATTCAGTTTGTAATTATTTCTGATTATAATGACTGTAACATTTCTCTAATGAAAGCATCTCAGGAAAAAAACTTTAGGCCACATTACCTTTCTCATTACAACAAGTAATTTTAAAATTTGCCAAAATGGTAATTTATATCATTATGCTTATTGATTCGCAACAAGGCCCAGTGATTGAATTAGTCCACATGACTGAAAGAGCTCATAATAAAAAAAAGAAAAACACACTGATTTAGGCAAATTACCAAAATAGAGTGTGAACACTCAATTAACAAGATAACTGCAAAAATAATGAGGCATGCTGATACAGAAATTGGCTAATTTTGAAGATGCTTTGCAAACGAAGATGCCAAAAGGCTAAAAATAACTGAATAAACCGAAAATGAAATTGAAAACTGAAAAAGATAAGCCTCTGCAATAATCAAGAAACAATTATATTATATCTGATATGCTGTTGATAAATGCAATAACTGATATAACATGTAGGTTTTAATTGAAGTTTTTATTTGCTGCATAATTTACTATTAAATTAACAATGTTGAAATGACACAAATGTAATTTAGTCTATTTGAATTAAGGAAAAAGTACATAATATTACCAAACACCAGCAGGGTGTGAAGGTGGGGTAAAAACAAAATATCTTAACAGTTTAAATTACATATTTAAGGGTCATTTAAACCTTTAAATACATTTTATAAAGAGAAGAGTCATACAAAAGAAATGCCATGATATTTATGAAAGTAATAAAACATTACAATTATCCACTTTTTGTTTTGTTGAGTAGTTAGGGCAGCACTAAAATGTGAAACATTTTTAAAAGGAACTGCATTATATTTATCAAATATATTGTCAATACACTTAAAAGTAACTACACTACTTGATCAACTAGTTTTTTGTGGAAATCTTAAAGCTGAAGGTGCATAAACAACTTAACACACAAAAAGACATAAATACAATTTCCTCATTTTGATATCCAAGCTTTAAAAAGAGCCAAACACTCACTTGCTCATTGCACTTAAACTTAGTTTGCTGCCTGACACTACTGACACCTGTCCCATCACTGGAAGCCCTCTGTTCTCACCTCACCGCTGCCTAAAACAGACCTCAGCCAGCATCTTTAAGAAGGAAAAGAGATAAATGGAGGTATGAGCCGTCTTACCGTACAGCTTGCTGGGAGTGCCCTCTCTGTCCATGGCCTCGGAGGGCAGGAGCAAGGGCTCGTCGTTCAGATCGCTGTCTGGGGTGGCCGCTTTGTCGTCCGCCCGGAGTTCTGCCGCGCTCATGTCGCTGCGCAGGGAGAGCAGCGGCTTGCTCAGCTGCCCTGTAATCATTGGATCCTGGAGGGAGCTGGGAGCCCAGGTGGGAAACAGGGAGGAGAAAAAAAAGAGAAAACACCCTTGGTTAGATGTGCTTCGGCGTCTCACCCTCCTTCTCTATGTCTCTTCTCTGTCTACCCAGCTTCTGCTTTCTACTGCTCACTCATTACGCTCCCTCTCTCTCCTGCTCCCTCCCTCTCCAGCTCTCTCTTTTATCTGAGGCTGGTGCTACCCCGCTGATACTGCCGGCTGCTGCCTGGTGAAGAACTGTTACGGATCGCGTGGCTTTACCATTATACCCTGCAGTCCTAAAACGGTGATACATCCATCTCCAAGGGCTCATTACTACCTGACATGTGCCTCCTCTTCAGCAAACACTAAGCTGACAGCAGTCTACAAAGAAGTCCATTGGCTGTGCGCTGATAAATATATGAAATAAATATAATTCTACATCTGAAGATAGGAGAGAAAATACACATCAGTGATTATATCAATTTTCACTTATTTGGGGACATAAAATGAGATCAAAGGTGACATCTTGCAGCAGAGTGTGAGGCAACACAAACTTGAGGCCTGATTTAAACATGATATGAAGTCACTGATGTTCCCAAATTTTTCTCCCAATTATTTTCATTTTTTGTCAGTACTTAGAAACAAGAATGAACAGCATCTTGATGAATGTAGAAGAGATTAGAGATTAGAGTATTATCCATCTGAACATTTTGGAACAAATAAATTCAGCAAAATGAAAAATTAAGGACCATAAAATAAACTTAAATCTCACAATTTTAAAATGTAAAACAATAGATTTTGGAGCATTTTATGAATGCCATCAGAGGTTTAAAAAATGTTTCCATCAAGACATTTAATAAAAAAGAAGATCAAACACTTACCCATAATAAACAGAATATAGTGTACGGTTATGTTGTTTTAATTTTCATAAACATTAAAAGGAAAGTTTCGATTGTAAAGCTGCTCTTACCTAAACAAAGCTCCAGAGGAAAACAGTACAAAAAAAAGAGTTTCAGAAAGTCCAAATGTTGAAGTCGGTCAAACAGCAGCTAAAACATGCCACCACAGCACAGAGACCAGCTAGTACATGCTTCCTACTGAACCAGAAGCAGCCAACTCAACCTTTGTGTATTTGAATGGCCACCACAGGTTCAAGCCTGAGGTTGCTTCCTAAGACAGGCACTGGAGACGTCACCTCCTCCCTCTTTCCCTCTCTCTCTCTCTTTCTCTCTCTCTCCCCCTCTAACACACACACACTCCCTCCCGCCTTCACTCCCTCTGTCTCTTTCCTCTTGTGTCCCCAGACTGGAGAGCTCCTCAGACAGTGTTCACCTCACCTCAGGCTCTGAGACGCAGACATGGAGCAGCAGGACAACAGCCCTCTTCCTCATTTATAAATCAAGTCCAACCAAAATATATCTGAGCAAAGGACAGGGCACCAGGACTTAAGAAAAAAAAATGGGGAGGGGAAGTCTTATCTTGCCCCTGCACCCATCAACAACCCCCCCTCACTTCTATGAGGGTGGTCGATGAGCTCCTGCCCAGAGGGGCCTTTTAATGTGCTCATCACTGGAATCAGCCCTCTTTGATATGACACATGATAATCTATGAAAATGTTAATCAATAGAAATAGTTTAAGCTGTCGTTAAAAACGTGAGCTGGCTGGTCAATACTCATATCCCCGCTAACAATGTCACTAGTCATCAGGGCTTCATTTGTGAAGCACTTAAATGTGGGACACTGTGCATCAATGCACCTCTCTGCCCGCAGAGGTAAACACATTTTCCCCTCTGTCTGAGCCTGGCCACACTCTGCATGCATTTGGGTTCACCCCCACCTCCTACCTCCTCTCCTTTGAGTTGCTTGATAGGTCCACTGGAGGGCAAAATTAATACCTAATTGAATCTTGCAGTCATCAAAATAATCAATAGTTTTTTTATTATTTATTCTTCACAGTCTGTTGACTGTTTGAAAGCTCAGAGGGACAGGGGAGAGCACAGGCAGCCCTGAAATTTCTACCGTTTCACAATGTAATTTTCACTGGGGCATGAGAGTTTGCAAGACCTATAAAAAATGAGAGCAGAGGTTTTTGTTACGAGGTGGGGGAAAAAAAATAAAGGAAAAATGGGAATCTTTGCCCCAGCAGCTACGATGAAAAATAGAATAAACAAGCTACTGACACTTCAGAGAAGGGCAGGGTCCTTTCTGTCCATCCCTCCATCTTTTTCCCTTTCCCCTTTTCTCCTTATTTCATCATATCAGGAGTGTGGCGGTACCTCTCTAATGCTGGCATTTCTCTTCCTGACAGACTCCAAACAAGTGCTGGGAATGAGATCAGAGCTCTAATCTTCCCCTGGCCTCTGAGGCCTGAGGATAAGGGGGCAACACATCTCTCACCATCTTACGCAGCTGTTAATTACCTCATTTCAAAACAGCCAGCTCTGCCCATTTTCAATCATGCCACCAAATTGGTTGTGTTTATTAATTTAAGCTCAGGGACTAATGCAATTATACATAATGGGATAACTGTAATCTTATTGTTAAAATCCGTAATAAAAAGGGATGTTTAAAAAATTACCATAAGGAATTACATTACTGATTCTAAGCAGTGGATGTGTTACGGATTAGCTTCATTTTTTAAAGTAACCCTCAGACCTCTGGTTAAAGCAAAGATGTGAGTTTGAGTGTGTGTGTGTGTAAAGAGGTTGGCGGGAGCAGACATGAGGGAGATGATTTGTCTCGTTTCTTCTCTGTTCACTCAAACTGGCCACAGCCCAGGAACAGGTTGCAGGAACAAGAAAAAGCACTTGATTTCCCTTCTGCCTCCTGCTCACCAAACACCCCAAGTGACCAAATAATCAGCGGTGGGCAGAGTCCTGTGCGTCATCAGATATCCATGCTAATAGCTAGTGGTCATACAAGAGCTGATCTGGGTGAGTTTTAGCCTGGGACTGGCACACTCCTCTCTATAACTTAAGACTCCCTTGGTTATTGAAAAGAGAAAAGGGAGTCAATACTTATCGTGATTTTCAGGATATTGTTTTATCTTATTCATAATGATATCTAATGTTTATATTGGCGATTAACTTGGATTAACCAAAAACTTGAAACTGCTACAGAGAAATCTACAGCTGTGTTCATGTGTTCACACTCTAAGCAGCAGTTAATACAAAAAAAATTATACTAATCAGGAAATAATTCAATGCATCCAATAACATCCATCATTTAAGAAATTGTTTATAGTGTAATATTAGGCCTATGCTGAACAAAGAGGTCTAGTCTGAGTGATGTTGTAGTTACAGGGTAAAGATAACAGCAAGGTCACAGAGATAGCAGAAAAGAGTCCTGTCTGTTTCACATTTCTAAGGTTACTTACTAAATTAATTCATTGTCACTTTAGTTTGAGTAGTTAAGGCAAAAATGAACAACATTTGCTGGTAAAAGCTTTTCACAAGTGAGAATTCGATCCTCCTCTTTATCGTTCAGAAAAAGGTTTTAGATTTATGGTCAAATAAAATATGGTAGTCAAATAAAATATAAAGTGAAAACATTACAGCATCAGACATTGAGACACAGTTAATGAGTTTTATAATCTAACATATGCATTGGTTACCTGTTCATTTACCTGCCTTGTCCCTAGTGCATGCTGAGATAGACCTCAGCCCACCTGTAATGCTGAATAAGATAAAATCTCGGTTAAATATAGGCTAAAATCTACTCAAAAATAAATCCCATCATGTGTCAGACTTCTATTTCAGGCTTCATATCTTCTTTAAAAATATTAAAGTAATGTACTGTCATCAATTCATGTATTTGCCTTGTCTGGTCACATGACTTCCTGAGATAAAAGATGTGCTTCAAGCACAGACACCATGCACAAATTATTTATTGTCTGCAATCAATCTATTGCAGCTGTCTATTAACTTATGACCACTGGTCTATCTGGCTACTAGCTACAAAGTAAATGAACTGATCCATCATTAGCTGATTCGTATTTCTGTTGGTGACAAACGAGTTGGCAGTGCTTGTAATGTAATTGAAACAACAAGGACACTGATACCATCAAATTAAAATTTGTTTTCATTGCTGATTAAAACATGTAACATGTAAAACATTTCATGCTTTTGGGCATTTTTATTTCGTTTTCTAGGAATAATTTAATTTGAATGAAATGTTTAATAGAATTTACTGAGCTCTAATATGTATTCAAGAATAGTTTTTACATGAATAATTACTGTGAGCATGTAAGACTGCATGTTAACATAAGAAAGGAAAAATCTTTCCTTTCTCAAAGTAACGGTGTAAATTTTTCTACCTTTAAAAGGGACCCAAAACTTTATATAATAAAACAGCAGCTTTTTTTTTTACAAAACTTTATAAAAACATTACATTTTGTGTTAATATATCAGTCAAAGGTCAACAATAAAAAATCATCATAAAGCACAAATTTTGAATGGCAAGTCTGTTGTGTTCCTCTGCTGTACTCGTATTAGGCAAATATCCCAAGACCTCATGTCTAATGTGGTATGGTAGATGATGATTTGTCTCCCCCTTAGGGTTATTAACCAAACTGTCCCCCAGTCTCAAAGTAAATAGATTTAGGAGTAGCTCAGCGACAGTTTCACAAAAGCACTTTTATTAATGCAGATGTCTACAATTGCTACAAATAATTTCTGTGATTTGTTAATAAAATGCAGCAAGTTTGTACTGTTGTATCTGTGAAATTAAGAGTTCATCTACCTCCTTTGTACACTTTCCTTTGGAATAGCAGGTCAGTGGTATAAGTAGTCAAGATTTAAGGTGATTGCTTTTTGCAGCACTCATTAATATGATCAGCAGTTATTCCTCTCTACTTCACTAAAGCTAAAATGCTCCCCAGTGGATGGTCGGCGGGTCAGTGAAGGCTGAGGGCTATCAAAGCAGTGTATTAAAAGGAGCTCTTTGAAGCTTGTAAACCACAGTGCCCAGCAGGTCCACAACAGATAGACGCCTCTGATTGGTCAGGTGTGTGTGTGTTTTTTGCTAGATCGATCCATGGAGCTGACATTCTGGAGCATCAAAGCTTTCAGCACACTAATCTGACTCCTCCTATGAGGGCAAGGGTTGTTTTTATTATTTTCCTTTTTTTCTATAAAATTCTTGGAGGGGCTTCTGCATGCTTATGATATGAGTGTACGCAAGCTATGTGTTTTATATGTTTGAGAGGGAATGAAAACATATTAAAATCAAGCCCAGACACTGTATAACAACCAATAAATAATGCAAAACTATAGAGAGAGCAGCAAAGAATCACAGGGCCATCCACTGGGCATACCATTGGCAGCATAAGAGTGACACCACAGAGATTCACACACCACTGCTCCTCAAAGTCAGCTTCCCCTCATACTGTCTCTTGAGACCTACACCACATACACACCCATGAAAGGTGTGAAAATCTGATTTCCCAAAAAGGATCGGTAATTCTCTGTGAGGATGGAAGCCACAATCAATAAATCATTGCTAAGTAGATTGTAAAGAAAAAAAATTATTCCCCCTTGGTATCAGTGCATTAGGATTCTCCTGAGGATGGATGAGGCGAGATGGGGGTGTGAGACAATCTCAATAAAGAAGAGGCAAATCATACCTTTGGCATTCATCTGGACTCTGGCAAGCAGCTGTCAGCAGGATGAAGAAGGACCAGGAGAGTCGACTAATATCAGAGGGATTCATTTGGCCACCAAGTTCAGGAATGTCTGTAAATATACAAAACCAATGAGCTATCTGTCTTCAATACACATTAACACAGCACTCTAGTTTACTTTAGCATCATTTTTTAATTACAACCTACTAATTTATAATATCTTTTTTTTATCCAGTGCTGAAGAAGAATTGAGTACATTTATTTAATTGCTGTCTTGTTTAATTTTTAATTGTCCTGTTCTGTTATTTTATCCTTTGTTCATTTTGCAGTTTAATATTGAACTCCACATTTCAATATTAACAGACTCCACATTTATGTGGTATATTCATTTAGCACATTAAGATTTTACTCACAAAAGCTGATTAGCTTTAATAAAATATGAGGCATTGTTAAAATGAGCTTAACCTTGACCAGCCGCAATATTAATGCTGTATACATGGCAAGTATTAAAAGCACTCATTGCAATTTAGATTCCTACAACTTTTTGCCTTGAAAATATATAGTTAAATTCATTATTGACAGATTATTGTTTGAGTATTTTAATATTGTAGCTGCCTGGGGTGGCACTGTTTTGAACGACTAATGCTGGCAAGTTCATTTTAACGCTGCACTGTATTTCGTACACTTTTTATATGTTTGATATAAAATGATATGAATCTGTGGAGTAAGCTTTTTACAGCAGTGAGATACATATAGCTAGTGGGATAAAAACTAACTGCAATGTAGTATCAGTAAAATGAAAATACTTGAGTAAAGTACCATAAAAGTATTTCAAAAACTTTGCTTTAGCTAGGAGTTTAAATGTTTTTAGTTTTTCATCACACTCCAAGATGTGATGACTTTTTCTATCACAGATTCCATCAAACTTTTCATAAGTTTTATCCACTTAGGAAAAGTTTGAAATGCTAGATCATTGTCTGGCAGTAATTTATTGGACTGGCACCTTTTCAAATTGTTAAAGTTACTG
Organism: Acanthurus leucopareius; assembly: GCA_029814765.1. NCBI lineage: Eukaryota > Metazoa > Chordata > Actinopteri > Acanthuriformes > Acanthuridae > Acanthurus > Acanthurus leucopareius. The sequence goes on from JAQMCX010000032.1 coordinate 4,616,038, forward strand.
TAATAAAATCTCTGTGAAGGAATGATTTGTGTTTTAGAGAATATCTTACCTTTTCTTAGCGCAGTTTAAAAATATAGACCTTGAGCTTTGTCTCAAATTAAAAGTAGGCTAAAGGTTAGCTTATCTTACATCATATTAAAACCGGACACTTTTCCAGAAACTTGCAAAAACTAAGCTAGTTACCTCAAATACGAATATAAATTGAAAAACAACAAAGTTGTGACTTACCAAAATTTATTTTAAGCTTTAATAATTAAAAATATCATGTTAAAAAACACATTTGAGGTCTCACTTCTTAATTGTCGTCAATTGACGCTGGTGTCATCTTTTCTGTTAACGGTTGGTGTCCGTTGGTGTTGTCTCTATGAAGACTTCAGTTCCCATAATGCGCTACGGCTTTTTGTCCGTCATGTGATTTTACTTATGACAGTGGGTGCAGGCTTCGACAACAAACCTCTTTATTGTGTATTGGAGATTTTTAAGATGAAGAAAACCTAATTGCCGTGTTGTGGACCATTAATATGTCTTTTCTAAACACGTACTGAGATATCATTACCATTCTGTTCAGATACAGTTAAAAACGATGGCGGAAGTGGAGGAGAAGGTAAGCACTGCATGCTAACATTAGCTGGCAAATGTTATGTTTTTGTACGTATGTGCATCGAAATAAGCAGGAATTGTTGGTGGAGAACACTGTCAGCTGCATTTTGACTTGTTTCAGGATGGTATCTAACAATTATAGATTGTTTTGTATTCCGTCTCTTTCTATATGTTACCCTTGTAAATAAAATATTGAAACTGTCTTGCTCCCTTTACTGTCTGTCACTGTATAAATTTTAATCCAGTGGCTGCTAACTTTAAATGTGTGAATGCTGTATGCTTTTGTGCTTTACTGTTTCGAGACATTTAATGACAAAATGTTGAAATACATTTAATTTTTTTCTTCAGGGAAGAAAACAAAGTGAGGAATTCACAGATGAATCTGAGGTAAGAAACATTTTAATATCAGTTTGTGTTGTTCTTTCTTTCTCCTACAATACGACGTGAAGAGTGATAGGCTGTTTATATAGAAATAAAAATACACCGAAAAATATCATGCATTTTTACCGATATGTCAATTTAGAAATGCATCCACAGCAACACATAGCCGATGACAGGGGTGTGCATACCTCTGTCAAGCATGGGTGATTTTTGAACTCAAATAAAGTTTCCTGCCTATTGGAAGAACTATGATACATAGCCGGGCTTTATCAACCAAGCTGGATCCCAGAAGGATCTTTGTCAGGTTTGAAAGGTGTCAAACACTCATGAATTACAGATAGCTCTCCAGATCCATCAATATTATGACTGAACTTGGGCATGTTACAGTACACTTGTGCTTCTGAGAATCACAAGTAGGCTAAATAAAACATAGCTTTACACATCAGCCCGGCAGGAAGGAAGGAGTTTGTCTTTATAGGAAGCAGAGAATAGAATTAAATATCAGGGAAAGGCTGCAGTGGATGCTTGCACCTCTCAGAAGAAAACAGTTTAGAGTGAGCAAAAGGAAAAGGGGAAAATTCAATGTTCATAAATAGAAAGAGCTCGAACATTGTGTGTTCTGTCTGTGTGCTGTGAGTTTGGTGCTGTAGGACACGAACACTCACAGGGAAACAAGCATGAGGGCCTGTGAGATTATGTCTCCTCCAAGTGGCTGCAAGCAGCTGATTACTTACTTAAAATGCTTCAACATAATGTAGCTTGCCTTGTTTCTCTAGCTGCTATTACATGCTTGACAGCAGCCTCACTTTATAAAGGCAATGAGGGCCTGTTTCTACACTCTGTTGATCACAGAATGAGCAGGAGGATAACAACTTGTCTTGAAAGTCTGAGACAAGCTTTTCACGATCTTTGTAATGTGACCAGCCTAGTCTGATGTGAAATACAAACACAATACAGTAATAAGCCTGGTTTTGAGTGTTTTTGCTTGGAATTGTTTTCATTTGTTTTTGAGTTGAATTTATATTATTTTTGCAAAGTGAATCAAACCCTTAGCAGCAGACAAATGATGATACGATGATACGATTCCAGCAGACTTATCACACCCTTTATATACTCACTTAAGTTTAAGATTTATGTGTATAATGGAGAGTCATGAGAAACACTGGTCAGTCAGGAAGGACCTGGCAGATTAGCTGAATCCTAAGGGTAGGATGTTTTCCCTTTAAAATTACATTATTCACTAGATTTACAATCAGTAACATGAAAAGGGTTCAGTTTTTAAAGAAAAATAGAAATAGAAATTTTCAGAAACGGTGTTCATAACATTTTACTCTCAAAAGGTGCTGCATGAATAAAAGATATTTACTTAACTTCTTTTCCTCAATGTGTCACCCATCTGAACATTGTGGTTGAGATAGGTGAAAAGGGTTAAGTGATTGGATGTTTTATTGTTTTCTTAATATTAACAAGGTCATGTCTTCTTTCCTCATCCTAAATGTAATTTTCCTGACAAGTGTGGTTTCATACTTATAGAAGACAAAAGTTTGGTCCATCCTGTTTATTTTAACTGCCAATAGGCAAAGAATACAGCGAAAATGGGTACACACAGAAACAAGCTTAATAGTAAATAAAACACAGGGAAACTTACAAGATATGACAAAAGTTTGAAAATGTGTAGTTTCTGTCTGGGGATGAAGTTTTCCTTTGTTGTTTGATACACCTTTGAAACCCGTGACAAATGCCCTCGCATCAGAAATCTCACAACCAGAATACACAGGAAATAGCCTAGATATGGCGTTGTTGAGTGGGAAAGGATTGTTTTTGAAAATAACATTTTTTCCACGCTATTGTCCCCCACCTCCAACCCAGTAGCACATAATGGCAGACAATGTTTTGAGTTGATGCACCCTCTGGGCAGCCACAGACTGTGCAGCATTGGTTATAAACTGAATTATGAGTAATATTCAGGCTGTGACTGGCCGCAAATGTTGGCTCACGCTGGAAAGTGCAACACAGTAGAATACCTTAAGTTTGCCTTATGAAATGACTAAATTCATGTATGTCACTGGGGATGAACGGTCTCATGAAAAAATAACTTTGTGCTCTATTTCATGCAAGGTAATGGAAATTTCTTTTGTGCATAAATCTCCTGATACGCACATGCAAGACATATGAGTTTCCTTGAAAAGGTTAGAATACATGTAGGATTGGCCATTAGTGCTCTGCTGCTGCGTTCACTGTTTTGTGTGACACTGTGGCAGTGATGGTGGGTTTTGTGGATGTTAAAACAGCCTCCCAAAATCAATTATTTCCATATTACTATTTTACTGTAGATTGTTGTAGGAATCCTGCTGAAGACGATGAAGGACTGTTTGTCTTTATTAGCTTTTTAGTCCTTCAGTAGAATCAAAACTGCACATATATGGTACACAGATGAAGAAGGGAAACAATTAAATGAATAGCAGATAATAATCAAAGATTTTGATCATTTGTGAATCTTTTCTGTCATTTTCCAAGAAAAAGAATCTCTTTTTCTGTGGTTTCAGGTTTTTAATGCTCTTTTTAATCTTTTATGATAGAGTTAATGGTTAGGATAGTTAACTAATCATTTTTAGGTTTTACATTCTGAGTCCAATTGAGACATTTTTAATGTTGGGTTCCTAAATATCATAAAGGACATTTTTTCCTTTTAAATTTCTGACACTTTTATAGTCAAAATAATCAGAAGATTAACCAATAATGAATGTAACTGATAGTTGCAGTCCTAAATGAATCTGTTTTTATCAATTCAAAATTAAATTCAGATTAACGTTCTAATACATGAAATAAGCAGAGACCTGCATGTAAAAACACATCGCTCCACTAGTTGTTGAAATAGACATCAGGGTGCCTTTCAAGTTAAGTTTCAACTTCTTACTTGTTTCAAAACAAATTTTTAATATTGAACTTTTAGACAGAGAGTAGGATTTACATGACTTGAAGTTGACATTTTGTGTATTTCAGTTTACTGCATGAAGAGTTTTCGTGGACGGCTTTAAAAGAACATTGTGAACAATATCGTTTGTAATGAATACCTTCAAGAGCACATCTATAAGTCTGCTTTCTGAACAGGAGGAGGACAGCGAGGAGGAGCCCAAGCTGAAGTATGAGAGGCTCTCCAATGGGGTGACCGAAATCCTCCAGAAGGACGCCGCCAGCTGCATGACCGTCCATGACAAGGTAGGGGTTATAATCCACCAGCCACAAGGGCATTTTCGTCTCAAGTTCACCTTACCCAAGCACAGAATACACATTGTTTATGTACGCATTTGAGAGATGTCCTCTTCAAAGTTGGTTTTCATCCCCTCTGTTCAATCTACAAAGGCAGCCCATTCTTTTCTCACCTTCTCCTGCTTTTTCCTCTCAGGGAGGCACATCAAAAGACACCAGGCGCCATTGTGTTCGCCTCTTTTTATTCCCACTCTTACATATTTTCGCTCCTCTCCTCTGTTGATATTTTTTAAGAGGGCCACTCTCAGCGAGATGGTTAATCGTTGTGGCACCAGCAGCACACATGCACGCCTGAGCAGAGCAAAAGTCACGACTGGTTATGTCTCCTCACCTGATGTTTTATTAACCGCTATTGATTTTCATTTATTTATTCTACTTTGAGGATTTGGTGCTCCCCTATTTATTTATTTTTTTTTAAACCTCAAAATAGCAACCGTGCCACAGTGAGAGACATTGCTTTGGTGAAATTCTAAATTTGATCTGACTGTCTTTCTTCCTGGGATTTCTGTGCTTGTGTACCTTCTGCCATCCAGCTACCTGTGTGGTCACACCGTCTCCCTCCACCACGGCAAACTCCCGCAACCTCAAAGCCACCGCACAGCACATATTGCCTTATGTTGCCTCATATTTTAAGTGTCTGAATCGGAATTTCATTTGAACAATTCCATTCTGATAAATCCCTTTAAAAGTCGCTCCGCCTCACAAGGTTGAACCCTTTATTTATTTATTTTTGGTTATTTTATTTGGGGAGATTGCAGGGGCTCTGTCTGACATGCTCAGCTGTGCCTGTAAATATAAGCATTTCATTATAGACTGCACTGAAGCATGGTGGGCTCGTCGCACATCCACATGCTGGTCTAGAAGGGAGGGGGATTAGGAGGAGGGCACGGAGCGGGGGCTGGGGTGGAAGAACACACACTTAATCTAATGCCAAAAGCCCCCAGTTTCTATAATTTTTTTGTCCTGGTGGACTCACACACACACACACACACACACACTCACACACACACACACACACACACACACACACACACACACGCATACACACACTCACACACATGCACTTTTGTTGAAGCACAAAGCACAGAAACCAGTTGCTGCTCAGCAGAAATAATGGCTTGTGTGCTGGGCAGGGAGGTGATTGGGGTTGCATGGGGAGCCTGGGAAGAAGTCAAATGTACATTGCATTTATTATGCTTAAGCATTTTAATTTGAAGGGGAAAAAAATGCCATTTCACACTGTATGCTTTAATAAATAGGGCTTTTCCAGCCCCTGCAATTTCACAGTTTTGCCTCCAAGCCCACCCAATCCCCACTCTGCCCATGTCACTGCAGCTCCACAAAGTATTTTTTTTTTCTTTTTTTTTTTTTATCCTCTTTCGCAGCTTTCATCAGCACAAGATTTTTCCCAAAATCTTGAATTTGTGTCAAGTGTCTTCTGGTTCAATTTACGTTTCATTTGTTGTTTTTTAGTTTCTCGCCCTGGGAACCCATTTTGGAAAGGTCTTCCTGCTGGATATCCAAGGAAATGTAACACAGAAGTATGAAATTGTGAGTACGTTAAAACCCTTTAGATAATAATGTGGCAAGCTTCCTGCAACATGTGATTAACCTTTTGGCTATGCTAAAAATGAACGCTAACACAGATAAATATATGAGATGATAAATGATTCTAATGACTTTTCCTCTCCTCTGCCTTTCATCTAGCGCCACCATCAGGTCTTTTTATTTGTCAAACACTGTTTTTTATGACCAAATACCAGCAACACTGAGAACACTCCCATCAGCCTCAGCTCTTACATTGTTTTTAATGCTAATTTTCAATTTTTGCATGACAACACGCTCAAATAAGATTGTGTTAATGCTAAACAATATTTTTCAGCAAAATGTTTTTGTTATTGTGGTTCATCTATTAACCATTCAGACATGAAAGTGGCATCATTTTATCATCTAAGTCTTTACAACAAAGCAAATAAACATATTTACCAAAACTATTACTTTAACTTTACTCACATTCTGTACAAGCAGAAGCACCTTTTTTAAAAGCACAATGAACACAATGGTAATCATGGGTGCTTCTTTTGAAATAAGTCTTTTAGCGATTCGGAAAATTGATATTTTGAGTTTAAACATTTGCATGTTTTAGATTTTTTTTTTTTTTTCCAGCAATAATCTTGCACAAATGATTTTGTCCCACAGTTTCACTGCTCTCATATTCCCCTGTTGCTTGAGCTGAAGGAAATGAGTCCTGAACAGTAATTTAATTTGCAAGTCAAAAAAATTCGGTAATCAAGGCTGATTTTGTCGACACAAAGGGGCCAGTTTTGCATTAATGTACCTGCACTCGTGCTTCTAACTGTAGTGTCCCTGCTGAGATCATTGATTCAAGTGCTGCTCACCTGAACTTACTTCCAGTTATCAGTCACTGCCTGAAAGAAACAAGGAAGGTGTTTCCCTGAATAGAAGAGAGACTGCTGAGCTCTGGCTGATGGATTTGTGACATTGCTTCAAGATGAAAGGCAGAAAAGCATTTAACATGTGTGCCAAATGCCCAGGTGAAGCTAATGCACCGGAGAAAGTGTCAGTGTGTGATAAACAGTAAACCTTTTCTGCTTTGGTCCAAAAGCTTTTAAGAAGATTCTTCTAAGTAAAAGTGTTATAATTTATGCAGTTTTGTTTCTCTTTTTGTTTAAAGATTCGTGTAGGATCATGAAAGCATCAGCAGTGAATAAACATCCTCTAAACTTCAGTGTTAATGCCGCTCATGTTGGACCATGCATCTGCAACACACTTAAATTTTTTTTGGCTTTCACTTTTTCTGGCATTTCACTTAGTGGGGTAAAATGTCAGCCAGCAGCATTTGGATAGCCACAAAGATATTTTTCCCGCCTCTAAAAAAAGATGCCTTGATATTGTGTCTCCGCAGAGTTCAGTGAAGATCAACCAGATCAGTCTGGATGAAAGTGGAGAGCATGTGGGCATCTGCTCCGAGGATGGGAAGGTGAGATCTCTATGCTCATCAGCGCAGGTTACTGATCCCTGCAGCAGGAAAAAAAAAAAAAAAAAAAAAAAATCACCAATCAGTGTTTCTCATCTTTCATAATTCATCCTCAGATTTATATAAAACTCATCTTATCAGTGTTCGACTTTATGCTAATGATGTGGAACTTGAGATGTTTGCTAGTGAATTTTATTAGAAAGCCAGTTCCTCCACAGTCGCAGCATTAACCTGAAGTTTTTATCGTCACCTCATCTTCACATAAACCCTTTTTTATTATTATTTTCATGATGGGGAAATTTATTAAAAGCTTGTACCAATTTTGAAGAGTATGGGAAAAGGCTTGCGCTCAGATCCGTTGAGCTGTCAATCAGCCATCAGCCGTCTATGGATACCCACTCCATGTTCTCCACCTTGCTGTTATCTTGTCTCTTCTCATCATTACCACCATCCTTCATGGATTTCACAGTCAAGATATGCTCTCTGATATCACCCTCCCTCTGCTCCCAGCGCTCTGGTGGCAAGAACAAGATCTTGTCGCTCAAAAAGTGGAGCAGACAATTAAAATCAATGCTACAGCAATTGTTTGCCCTCAACCAATTCAGATGGCTGTTAATCCTTTGAAAATCTAACTTAATCCTTAATCGCTGGTGCGGTTCCAAAAACAAGATTGCATCTGGGTTTTTTATATTATTTCCCCCTACTTTTAAAAAAATGCTTCTTGCTGGGCCTCAGGTGAAGAGAAAGTGGGTGTCATGGACTCTAATGGTACATTAGGGTTTGTTGTAGCTGACTGAGACTGTGGTCGAGTCTAAGATGAGCAAGCCTGTTTCTAAACCCTGCAGGGTTCAAAGAATCAACTTGTCCACTAATTGGTGACCCAGCGGAGAAGTAGGGAGCCAATCAAAGTCTTTTCTTGCCACAATTCCCCCCGCTGGCCTCGGATAGTTGCAGAGGCAGCAATTAAAGGAGAAATTTTGAGTTATTCACCTTCGCTTGCCATTCCTACCGTCTCATCTTTGTTCCAGGTTCAAGTGTTTGGTCTCTACACGAGAGAAGGCTTCCACGAGAACTTTGACTGTCCCATCAAAGTAAGTTGATGTGAAATTTCTGAAAGTGTCCTGTAATGCATCCTCAGCTGATACCATTTATATAACATCATTAAAAATCTTATTATGACTCTCCAAAACTGTTGAACTGATATAACCCAACCTGCCTGTGTTTTGTTTCCCAGGTGGTGGCGTTGCACCCGCAGTTCACCCGGTCAAACTACAAACAGTTTGTCACTGGAGGCAACAAGGTATGTTTGAGTCGTACTTTTTTTTTTTTTTTTTAACCTGTGCGGTCACCATGTACAGTTTGCGACATTTCCTGCCACAATAATTCATCGTGATTGTGTCCGGATGACACCCGGTCCTGCAGACCTCCTCACTTTGGCTCTGCTGAAGGCGACGAGCGGGCCTTTGTCTGGTGTGAAAGGCTCTTACTTCCCTGTCTCTTTGCTGGAGTGCTCTTGGGAGAGCTGCCCATTTTCACAAAGTGCTGTTCGCTCAACGGTGTTTGAAAGGCAATGCTTCATAAGCACAGCAAGTAGATGTCATTATCAAGAGGGTACATAGTCTTGGGATTTCCAGGAGCGTACAGTGATCTTTTTTTTTTTTTTTTTCCTGAAAGTTGTCCGTGGGAGGTATGTCACCACAGAAGGTGAAAAGGGAGACATTACATTTGTCATTTTTGAAAGTAAAACCACCTTCACATCACCACATGCCAGTTTCTGTCCACACTATAAACTGCTAGGAAGTAGCGTCATTGCAAATCTGTCCATAAATAAATATACTGACATTTATACAACAAGAGTGAGGAAAAACAACTTTTTTTATGGAACCCCATTGTTAGTGTTACTTTGCCATTTTCTTTCAATTGCCGCTGATTCCTCTCAGTTCCAAGTTGCGAAGGCCTCCACAATGTGCCTGTGATGAAAATCAATAAGCCTCAACGGGAGCCACATCCTGTCAAAGGAAATTCAATTTTGTCTCCACAGTTCTTTTGTCGTATCATCTCTTTGTAGAGCAAACTGTTTATTAACATAGCCCAACTGCTGAATTATAGAGCCTATACAACCTTCTCTCCGCATCCTTGGTCACATTATGCACCTTTTTTTTTTTTTGGTTTATATAGTGAGGACAGCAACAATGCAGGGAATGTGAATAACAGGCTTCTTCTCTCTTTGGCATGTTCAACACAAGGCCTGAACATTTAACTGTAATTTATAAAACAGTCCTGCAGCGAATTGACGCCACGTTGCAGTTTGGATAAAATCACAAACCTCACACATCACTCGCTGATCCATAACTCCATATGAGGACGAGACAGTAAATATACAAAGCATGCAAACATGTAGTTTAACACTTGTTTCTACATTTTGCACCACACACACTGACTACAATAAATGGTGCGGGAGCCATAACGATGAGAGTGAGAAGCATGCATGAAATCAAGCCTATAATGCATCAACTTTTCAACTCTTTCTTTATAGCTTTCTCATCATCTTCTACTTGCAAATGACATCAACCATGTGAAACTATAAAATTACTTCCCTTCACCACTGAATGTGAAGCTAATGTGAAGCTTTCTCACTTAGATGGAGTCTAATGAACAATCTGTCTTCATCGTCTTTGTGCCTAAATGCTCTGAAATGGAATTAAGATCTTCATATAAGAACTAAAATCAGGTTTTAGCTCATCGTTTGTAGCGTGAATGGGAAAGTTCCCTGCAGTTTAAGTTCAATCTATGAGGCTGTTTCACCCTTTTTACCCGGGGCAGCTCCTGACCGGGCTCCCCTGTGCAATATGCTGTTCATCTACTGCCCTCTGTAGGTCAGGCTGCACAACTGCATCCCTGTGTTGATGTTATTTCAGATGCAAACTGTGAAGTATTAAACATTTTTTCTGTTTTCTCATCCAAAGCTGCTTCTGTATGAGAGAAACTGGTTGAACCGCTGGAAGACGTCTGTCCTGCATGAAGGCGAGGGCTCCATCACTACTATCCAGTGGAGAGCCAACCTCATTGCCTGGGCCAATAATGTGGTGAGTATTCAGTCACAGATAATAATAAAAAGTACAACAATGATCTTGAAAATGCTGAAAGTTTGATTTCCTTCAGGGAGTTAAAATCTATGACATCAGTACAAAACAGCGGATCACAAACGTGCTGCGGGACAACGTCAGTCTGAGGCCCGACATGTATCCATGCAGCCTGTGCTGGAAAGACAACACCACCCTCATTGTTGGCTGGGGGACGTCAATTAAGGTTTGCCCCTTCTCTATTTAAATTCAGTGGCCTTTGCAGAAACTATTCAAGTTTTTCAGACTGTCTGTTGTCTTATTTTTCCTCAGATTTGTGTTGTGAAAGAGCGAAATCCCACTGAAATGAGAGATCTGCCGAGTCGCTACGTGGAAATAGGTAAAAAATGCACAGCACAGTATATAAACAGTGTAATATAAATTTTATTTTCAAAGCATTGCTTGGAGTAAAAAAGATTACAAGCCGCTTAATAATATAAAGTCAGAGATAAAAGAGAAAAAAAGGAATAAATCTTAATGAGACAGGGTTAGACAATTAAAAGAAGAGGAAGCGAAATTGGCTCAGTTAAGTTAACAGTTAAAATGTGATTAATCAGGATGCCGATGACTTATCCTGTTAGTGTGCTGCATGCACAGGAGTAAATGTTATCGATAATGTTGCAGAAAGTGCAGAGGTCAATACAGTTGAAGAGAACTTGGAAATGGATTACATCTGTTTGTTGTAACTTTAACCCTTTTCTGTTTTTCTGTTTGGTTGTCATTCTTTCTTTTTCAAACAGTTTCTGCATTTGACACTGAGTTCTTCATCAGTGGTTTGGCACCGCTGGCAGATCAGCTTGTCACCCTTTATTTTGTGAAGGAAAACTCTGATAACATGGTAAGGATAACTTCTTTTACGTGCATATTAAAGGGATGGCAGCCAGCATGCCAACAGTTTTTTAAAGGAGCAGCTATGTATGTGGTGTTACATTGATTTTTGATAAATACCTCAAACAACCCCTTTTAAAAAAATAATAATTAAAATAATCCTTTAAAGGGGCAAAAGTGATATAAAAGCTTTTACCTACTCTGTGTATTTGTGTGTTTGCATGCAGGATGAGGAGTTTCGTGCACGGCCTCGTCTCGACATCATCCAGCCTCTTCCTGAGAGCTGTGAGGAAATCTCCTCAGACGCGCTGACTGTGCGCAACTTCCAGGACAACGAGTGCAGAGACTACCGACTCGGTGAGACTATAAAAACAGCCCTGGGAGAAATGTCACGCAGCCTTTTACTGCGCCCTGATTTCATTATGCATCGGCTATCAAATGTCAGCTGTAATGTGCAGTACGCAGGGGCATAAATGTATTTTCATTAACAGAGCATTCAGAGGGAGAGTCGCTCTTCTACATCATCAGTCCCAAAGACATCGTAGTGGCCAAGGAGCGAGACCAGGACGACCACATCGACTGGCTGCTGGACAAGAAGAAATATGAGGTTTGTGTCGTTGAGTTTCATGTCGCAAAAGGTTTCAGTCTGCAGTTTTGACGCAGTTTTAACACAGTTTTGACTGTGCGTCCTGTGACAGGAGGCGCTGATGGCTGCAGAGATCAGCTTCAAAAACATCAAGAGGCATGACGTCCAGAAAATCGGGATGGCTTACATCAATCACTTAGTGGAGAAAGGAGACTATGACAACGCTGCCAGGTCGGTCTGACGTCCTGCAGATGTACAGACAGATAATGCATCTGATGAGCTGTACAGTGTGTGTGTGTGTGTGTGTGTGATATTTAAAGACCTATATGTTTATTTTTTAAAACCTTCAGAGTCTGTTTTAAAGAAACTTTTTTTGAATTGCTAGACTCAGATTTTTTTTTTGACCTTTATTTAAACAGGAAGTTGAGATTCAAAATCTCTTTTACAAGAGAGACCTGGCCAAGGTGGCAGCCAATCACAACATATTAAGATGCAACAAATACAACAAAAAGAAACAAACACAGAAAATTCCACAATAAAACAACAAGAACAACTATTAAAAAAGATTATCAGTAGAAAAGCAGAATATTTTGCCCATGTGTTCATTAAAAAGTATAGAGAGAAGAAACACTCACTGAAAGACTCACAGATAAAGAAAAAAATGAACCATGCATGTTAGAATAAATTTCTATTTCAATTTGTGAAATTCACTTATTAACACATCGGTATAGTTGTGCACTTTTTTCTGTGAACTTGCAACACAGAAGGAACAGGTTCATGACCCATTTTGGGTCCCGAACCTCAGTTTGGGAAACATTTCATTATGTTTTATGTTCATTTCTTATTTATTAATCTTATTCAGCAGCCACAAGCATGTCCACTGAAAAAAACTGTCCAAAAGCATGATCTCCATGTCCCACTTGAATGATTCGAGTGCTTTCTCCAAATTCAGGAAATGTCAAAAGGTTCTTGGAAAAAACATGGAACTATGGGAAAATGAAGTGTACAGGTTCAAGACCATCGGACAGTTGAAGGTACGTGAGGGTCTCTGCTTCACAACTTTTGTGCCTTTTATTCAGCATCAGTCTCTCATCATTATCGCTCCACCTCTCCGTCATTTTCAGGCCATCAGTCAGTATTTGCCCAGAGGAGATCTGCGCCTCAGACCGGCCATCTATGAAATGATCCTTCATGAATTTCTCAAAACTGATTATGAGGTACTTTGATATCCTGTGACAAAATCTAGTGTTAATCCACCAGCTGGATGTCAGCTGATAGTTTGTCCCACTTCCTGTTCTGTCATCACACAGGGTTTTGCCACACTGATCCGTGAATGGCCAGGCGAGCTTTATAACAACATGGCCATCGTTCAGGCGGTGACCGACCACCTGAAGAGGGACCAGAATAACAGGACGCTGCTCACCACGCTGGCCGAACTGTGAGTGATCTTAGCACACGAGTCACTTACACACTTAAACGGATTTGGAGGAAATTTGTCAAACTCCAGGATAAAGTTCTGTGGACTTGAACAATACTTGGTTGCTCAAAGTACATTCACTAATGCATGTGAAGGAAAAATGATTTCAATGGCAGAAAAAAAAGACACAAACCCGAATAAAGTAACTTGTTGGTGTGTGATGCTGCTGCAGGTACACATACGACCAGCGGTATGACAGAGCCTTGGAGATCTACCTGAGACTGAGGCACAAAGACGTTTACCAGCTGATCCACAAACACAACCTCTTCTCCTCCATAGAGGACAAGATCGTTCTCCTCATGGACTTTGACAAAGAGGTATAAAGCCTGATCATAGACTGAAAACATGTCCGGTTTAAATATATTAATGTCATGTTCACTTTTTCATGTTTAAACCTCCAAATGTCATGAAAACCAGTCTCACTGTCTGTTTTAAGGTTATTTTTTTGGCCTTCGAGTGATATATTTTTTAATTTCATGTTGTCAGAAAGCCGTTGACATGCTTCTTGACAATGAAGACAAGATATCGGTGAGTGCGCCTGTCTTCTCTCAACCTTTAATGAAAGATCTGATTAAAATTTGCTGCCTGTTGATCCTGTTTCTCCTCTGTTCACAGACGGACAGGGTGGTGGAAGAACTAGCAGACAGGCCCGAGCTTCTGCATGTGGTGAGCTGACATACGTAAGACTTTAAATATAACTTTATTAACTCTCAAAATTGAATTCAGAACTGATTTGTCTCCTCTTTTTCCTCCCACAGTATCTCCACAAACTGTTCAAGCGGGACCACCACAAAGGCCAGAAATACCACGAGAGACAGATTGGCCTGTACGCCGAATACGACCGGCCAAACCTTCTGCCTTTCCTGAGAGACAGCACCCACTGTCCACTCGAAAAGGTACAGCTCTTACATTTCTTCCTGCTGCACAGATTGTCCACAGGCTGCAAGCTCTGATGTTTCTTCCTCCTTTCTGTGTGTTTCTCTCAGGCTCTTGAGGTTTGTCAGCAGAGGAACTTTGTTGAGGAGACCGTCTTTCTGCTCAGTAAGTGTTATTTAAGGTTTTCTCAACCACTTTTAAGTGTGTTTTAGGTGATTCAAAGGGAACTAATCCAGCTAATGTTGCTCTCAGGCAGGATGGGGAATTGCAGACGAGCTCTGCAGATGATCATGGAGGAGCTGGAGGACGTGGACAAGGCCATAGAGTTCGCCAAAGAGCAGGATGATGCAGAGCTCTGGGAGAATCTCATCACTTACTCTATTGACAAACCACGTAGGATAAAACCTCCTCTGCTTGTCATTAAGTTTGTTTCTGTCATTTTCTCACTTTCATATATTTTAACCCGTTATTGTCTGTGCAGCTTTCATCACCGGCCTCCTCAATAACATCGGCACCCATGTGGATCCCATCCTGCTCATCCATCGTATCAAAGAGGGCATGGAGATCCCGAACCTCAGAGACTCACTAGTAAAAATCCTCCAGGACTACAATCTACAGGTGAGATCCTCTCGGATTATCTTTCTATTTTTTACTTAAAATGTTTATGAAAATCTTGGCCACATGTTTTTTCTCTGTCCTTATTTGTATGATTTTTGGGCAAGTTACTTCACAATTATTTCCTCTGTTCTTAAAGTGAGTCTGCAGCCTTCTCCATTCATTGCCATATTTGGGATTCCTGACTCCTCATTGGCTCTCAATTCGACACAAAGGGATATTGTGGCTTTTACGTCCTTAATAGCAAGGCGTACATTACTTTTGCATTGGAAGTCTGCTAGTTTTCCCTCAATTTCCTTGTGGCTTAAGGACATGATGTTTTTTCTAAAACTTGAGAAAATTAAATATACAGTAAGAGGATGTACTGAAAAGTTTTATCAGAAATGGCAATGTTTTATATCTTACTTCACAAAACTAGAGGTGTTGCCCAACTACCGTATTTTCCGCACTATAAGGCGCATCGGATTATAAGGCGCACCTTCAATGAATGGCCTATTTTAAAACTGT
>JAQMCX010000032.1:4631397-4661171 GCA_029814765.1 Acanthurus leucopareius
GTATATTGTACATCAGTTGATGTACTTCCTCTACGGATTATTGTCAGCTGATGAATGAGCGGGGGGGTTTTTTTTGTTTTGTTTTGTTTTGTTTTGCTGTTGTTGTTCTTGGGAGGGGAAAAAAAAAACCTTCTATTGAAGTATTTGATGATGATTCACTAGATGATTCACTACATTGTCAGTATTTCTGTCCAATAAGTGTATATTGATCTATACATATAAATGAGTATACTGTATGTGTACTTCATTGTAATTGTAATTTGTATGATGCTCCTTAATAAAAATATTTTGAAAAAAAAAATGTTTATGAAAGAGAAATAATAACAGGTGACTGCAATGTAGTACAGCTGTTACAACTTTTTTTGTTACTACCATCGCTTGTTTTCAGCTATAATAAAAAATAAAAAGGAGTAAAAAGGATAAATACCAAACCAAGGACAAAATAATTAAATACACACACAAGAATGGGTTAAATGCACTGCCTTAATACACAAGTTTATTTAGTAGAATAAATATATTTTGCTTTCATATTAAAATAACAGCTAAGAGGAGTGAAAATTGTCGGTTATGTTTACCCGTCACTTTATACAGAGGAGCTTGTTTGAATGAATGAATAAAACCAGATATAACAGTTGATTGAAGTGGATTGTATAACCTCAGTGACTCCATCGGGAAATAACTGAGCACTGCAACAATAATTAGGGGAAGTTTAAATGAGAAAAATAGTGAGACATTTTGAAAGCTCTTCTCCATATTATTTTGTTTATGAACCATCTCTTTGTTTTCTTGTTTCCAAGATTCTTCTGAGGGAAGGATGTAAGAAGATCCTGGTGGCTGACTGCCTCTCTCTGCTCCAGAAGATGCACCGAACACAGATGAGAGGAGTTCGGGTCGACGGTGGGTCCATTTTCCTTAATGTTCATGAGGAAGAATCTGTGGATTTAAAGTTACTTTAATCTTTTCTCACACGTGTGTTCATTTTCTTTTTCAGAGGAGAACATTTGTGAATCGTGTCATGCTACAATTTTACCATCAGGTGGGTTTTTTCTTTTGAGTTTTGTTAAAGTATTTCATTGTTGTAATACGTTTAAAAGCTTTTCATTGCAAATTGTGGCTTCACACCTGTTTCAGACATGGCCAAGCCTTTCAGTGTGGTGGTGTTTCACTGCAGACACATGTTTCATAAAGAATGCTTACCATCATCAGGAGCAGTGAGTAACTTATCTGTAGTCTCTGTGGCTTTTAACAAAATATTTCTCATTTTTTATTCAGTTTGTAGTTGTAGATGAATCATATCCTCTCATTGAATCTTTTCCCAGTTTTATCTGAGCGTCTCAAACACATCTTTGCTGTCCTTTTTCAGATTCCTGGGCTGCAGTTTTGTAACATCTGCAGTGCAAAGAGGCGTGGGCCAGGAAGTGGGATCCTGGAGATGAAAAAGTAACATGGATTTATGCCTTTACTATGTTATTATTGATGCTTCTATCTGCTCCCTTCTGGCTGCTTTTCCTTCACTGTCAGAGCACTGATCAATGAATATCCCTTTCACTCAGTCCCTGAACTGTCCACAAGCAAAAATGCAAAACATTTATATTGGAATGTCTCTGTGTATTTATATCTAATGAATGTAAAGTGCTGTAAAAACAGTGAAGTCCTGTTTGCTACTAATGTGATTTGGTGATGAAATGTCTGCAATGTCTGAAAAATAAAATCACAAAAAAACTGCTTGTGGTTTGTGTCTGATAATTACAAATGTCCTCTCCATGACCCAGTTTAAGTAAAGCCTGTCAAGTCAGTATAAATGTATTTTTTTTTTTATTGCTGAATCATGGTATGACTCTCTGGTCAGAATAATTTGAAGAGCTCTCAGTTTCTTGAGACTGCAGGAAACTGGTTCTGACCAGATTTTGGTATAGAAAACAAGACATGAGGTTGTTAAGCAGAAACCAAGCTGTATTTGAAACGTGAATCTGCTACCTGACACCATCACTGTAACAAAAACCTTAATTTAAACCATCAGAGACTGGTCTGTTGTTTTAGAGAGGACACGTTAGTGACTTATGTTGACGTAAACTGTGGTGTGCTAACAGTTATTTCATTGATCACCCAGCTGGAAAATGTCTAAGAAATGTAAAGACCATCCTACACATCATCATATATTTTGTATTAGCTAAAAAAAAGTATTTGCAACTTTAACATTAATCTTCGTGAGTCCCAATTGCACAAAAAATTCCCTTAAAAACATGTAAAGAAGGTTGTGAGACATCTTAATATTCAATTCTTCATGATATCACAGTTTGAATTTGCGCACACACACACACACACACACACACACACACACATATAAAACCTCCCTTAAGCCTGTTGAGAGGGTGTGCAAAGATGTGTCAGGGATGACTCATTTGTGGTGTTAAGCTATTATCTTAATTTCTGAAATTTACAGATGTACTAAAAAATGTTTTTTAGAAGCTGTCGGAAAGAAGATCCAAGAGAATCACAATTAGTTATAAAAGATATAAACAAAAAGATACATAAAGAAAAGTCCTCATACTCAGCTCTTTGCCAGAACAAACCTGACGCAATGATTATTTTGTAGAAATAAAAACAATTTTGGATAAACGGGCATGTGATTACCTTAATTTTTCATGATTAATGTCCATCTGCAACCCTGTGAAAATGAGCACTCTGTGTAAGTATTTAAAATCCTTATTTTCTTATAAAATATTTACTTAGAGCCTACAGTTTTTTCTTTTTTCTGCATATTTTTCACTCGTTAATTTTTTTTTATTTGGCACACTTACATCACAACGATGCCACTTTATTTGTGTCTGACAAACGTATGGAGTAACTTATTGCAAACACCACAAATTTCCAAGTTTAATCTCGACGTTGAGGCTGCCCGGAGGGCTGCTACGTCACATCCGCCGTTTCCCTCCGGAAGTACAGTTAATTTTTATTCACAGGAAAAAAAAACAGCTGTTGTTGAAAAAGAAAATATCTAAGTGAGTTTCATTGGCGAATGTCTAGCCTTTGTCTTTCCTCGGACATTAATATCGTAAGAACTACTCTTTAAACTCTCCGCTGCGTCTGTCCGGCGGCTGTTTTTGCTGATTTGAACGGCGAGTCTCGTTTTGCTCATTTGTTGCGAGTTGCCTGCTGCTAGCGTTAGCATCCACCACTGTGCACTTCCAGCTAGCAAACTAGCCGCTGTTAGCTAGCTAACCGACCGTTTCTGTTTCTGTCTGCACAACTCCTGGTGACAGCAGTCTCTGTCGACCATCGGACAACCTTAAGGAAAAATTATGTAGATGGCGAATACGTGAGTATATGTAGATCGTCCATTGTGTGACTCGCTAGCCACCCAGTTTAACTGCGATTTTTCACTGTTTATATCCAGCGTTAGCTAGCCTTGTTGATTGTGAGGAAAACTGGGTAACAGTTGATGCATTTGAGAAAGTGTTGTAGTTCATGCTAATACTGAAATTTGCTTATTGATTATGGATACGGATAAATTATTTTTGTCATGTCGTGTGAAAGGCTTTTTCTGCATCTAAGTTCATTACTTCACTTAAAAGGAAAAGAGAGAGTTCAGAAAGGTGTGCTACTTATTGCCAATTATATTCAACAGTAATTATAGGATGTGGTTGCATTTGCTCTGTTATCCTGGCTTTTTCATGCCCACAGTACTTATCCTGTGTTTTATCTAATATTTTTACAGAATGCCAGCCCCAAAGAGAGGATCATCTCCTCACGAATCTCAGCAAAAGATGAGGAAGTTGGATGAGGATGGGGAGGCTCTGCCATCCAAAACTTCACCAGCTACCAATAATAGGTCTCATAAAACAGGAAGTACGCTGGAAAAGACAGCAGTCCCACGGACTAAGAAAAAACTGTCTGCTTCAGTGGAGGGGGGATATATACCAGCCAAGTCATCCAAACAAAGTTCCCCACCAAAGGATTCCAGCAAAACCATTTCTGACCCACCTGTCAAAAAAGCCAAGCTTCTGAAAGCCACAAGTGCCTCCACTGAAGAAGCTCCCTCACAGAAAGCTATCTCCAAAGCTTCCTTGAAGCGAACAGCCTCCACAGAGTCCGAGGATGAGTTGAGTAGTGATGGTAGTAAGACTGACCTCTTTAGAGAGAGAGATGATGGTGACAAGGCCCGCTGCATCAGAAAATATTCAAATCGAGTCAAAGCAAAGCGTAAAGCTGAAGAGTCATCTTTTGATCCGCAGGAGACGAGCCAAGGGTCACCATCTGCACCTGCAGATACTATTCAGATGGACCACAATTATGGTAGATTTTCTGATTCATCAGGTATTCAAAGCTTTGGTGATGCTAATCAGGATGAGAAAAAGGAATTGGCACCGTCCGCCGCTGAAGGAGAGAGACAAGAAATTTCTTCTGTGGCAGCACAAGCAGAGTCGGGGGAAACTCCTGCCTCTATAACGTGTAGTCCAAAACCTAGCGATAAAGTTGAATGTGCAGCTGATGAAAGTAAACATGAGAAATCTAATGATGTAGAAAGACACAAGCTCATAGAAAATGAAGCACTAGCATCATGTAGAGAAAAGTTGGGCTCCGTCACTGCAACAGCCACAGATTCGGGTTGCATCACATCTGTGGCAGTGACAAATGAAAAGGATGCTGCAGAGACCATCAAAAGCCAGAAGGATGTAGGTAATGAAATACAAGCTTCATTTGTGGAAATACTTCATTCTAGTTTTGGCAAGGAAAATCCAGTCTGTGAAGGTAAAGCACAGGCAGATGAAAGGACAGACTCAGCTCCAAGAAGTCTGACGGAGTGTAGCAGCAAAACTGAAACAAAGGAAACCACAGAATCTGTTTCTGAGGAGATAAAAATGGATAAAAAATGTGACAGTAAAGAAGGAGAGTATAAAGGGCATGGAGGTATTGAAGCAGCCAGTATCTCTGCAGGCCACAGTGATGTTCGCGTAGAAGATAAAGGATGGTCCAACGAAACAAACTGTGCACCGGATGGAATCCCGGTGAGAGATAATATTCCAGAAAGTCACGCTGACAGAAGTCTAACCTTAGAGTCTGTTGGCAATCCTGAGACTCAGACGGACCTCAGTTTCAAAATTCAAGTCACTTTCAAAGAAGAATCAAAATCTGATCACCTGCAGGATGGAGTGAGCCTCGAAGTGCCAGATACCATAACAAACTCCTGTGACGCTCTGAACAAAATAGTCAGAAAGTCAGAAGACAAGCTCGAAGAAAGTGAAAGAAAAAGAGCCGAGTTTTCGTCAGCTCAAACTGTTGCTGGTCCTGGATCTGTAGCTGAGCTGCAACTGAGCCAAGAGGCGATGGACAAGATGACTGACAGCTGCACGGAAACAACGACACCAGGTTCTGAGTCTGTTCATGAGAAAGATCAAAGAGTGGTGTTCTCTGATTGTGTCACGGTCTCTGAGGGTCGAACAGACATGCAGACCAAAATAACATCAGAGCAGAGGTCTGACTCAGCTCTTGAAACGGTTCTACTAAATCAAGGGAACCACAGCGACCACACTACAGAAATACCTGGTGAAATGAAAGAAACAATAAACTCTGAATGTGTCACTGCACCAAACAGCCAAATAAACATGTATGAGCAGGCTTCAGCAACACCAGAGCAGGAGATATCTAATCAAGCTGCTATAGTGGAAATTCACAGCCAAGAGTGCCGGGAAGTCAGTGGACGTGTTGCAGACGAATCCACAGAATTTAATGAGGATCATGAGGTAAATTCTGAAGTAATGAAAAACGAGGACAGGGGGAACTTTGAGCGCCCCAGTGGACCTGAGAGTCAAATCAAAGTGGAAATGCAGACTAAGCTGACAACAGAGATTTCTAATCAAGCTGCTACAGTGAAAATGCAAAGCAGGAACACACAGGAAGTCAGTGAACTTACCACAGATGTTTCTACTGAGGGTCGTCAAGATATTATGACTACAAATTCTGAAATAACGACTAACAAAGACAAGGCAGACTTTGAACACAGCAGTGGACCTGAAAGCCAAATCCAAATGGAAATCCAAACTATCCTGACAGCAGAGATTTCTGATCAAGCTGCTCCAGTGGAAGAACAAAGCCAAAGGAGCCAAGAAGTCAGTGAATGCACCACAGCAGTGACTGAAAATTTTGAAATAACAGAAAAAGAGAACAAGGTGGACTTCATCTGTACTAGTGGTCCCGAGAAGCAGATTACAATTACATCAGAGATTTCTCATCCTGCATCTGCAGGGGAAGTACAAAGCCAGGAGAGCTCAGAAGCCAGTGAACGCATCACAGACATGTCTGCTCAAGCTCGGAGAGACCCAGCCGCAAATTGTCAGAGCACCAAAGATGAAGGCAGGATGGAAATGGAAATGCATTCCTCAGCGACATCAGAGGAGATTTCTCATGTAGCATCTTCAGTAGAAACACAGGTGCAGAAGAGCCAAGAAGTCACCGAACCTGCAACAGACATATCTGAAAATACTCAGGAAGGTCTAATGATTCAGACATCTGAGAATGATGAAAAAGAAAACAAGGTTGTCACAGAACGTGTCGACGCAGCTGAGGGTCAAAGAGAAATGGATTTACAGACGATGGCAACACCAGAGAAGATTTCTGATCCAAAAACTACGGTAGAAACACAAACTCAGAGAGGTCAAGAGGTCAGTGAACTCACCACAGATGCACCAAAAGATTTTAATGCTGCCAATACTGAGAGCAAAGAAATCAAGGATGGAGTTAATGCACCATTTGTGAATCCAACTGAAATGGATGTGCGAGCATTAGTAACACGAGCAGAGATTTCTGATCCACCATCTACTGTAGAAATACAAAACCACAGGAGCCTGGATGTCAGTGAACTCAACACAGAGGTTCAAAAAGATCTAATGACTGCAAGTTGTGAGAGTAAGGAAGCTAAAGACGAGCTTATTGCTGAATGTGATGATGTTTCGGAAGCTCAAATAAATATGGAAACTATGACAACAGAGCCAAAGGAAATATCCATTACAACACCTTTTACAGAAATGCAAAACCAGGGGATGAGAGAAGTCACTGAACCCAGTTACTCTGTATCAAATGAAACTTACAAACCTCTTCCTGTGACTCATTCTGAAAGTAAGGATGATGAAAACATGCCCGCAGAGTCCAAAGCTGAGCATATCCAAGCAGATATGGAAGTAATAAGTGGATCAATTGAAAGGGTAGACTCTGTGTTAGAAGAGGAAACCGAGAGGCAAGTGATTAATGAGGTCACAGAAGAGGCCGCCGTCATTTGCACCGATAAGCCTGACAAAAGCATCGGTAATCTTGAAGGACACGGAGAAGGAACCGGAGGCAATGAAGTAGTAGTTTTTGTCTGTGGCCAATCAGATGGCATTGATGTTGTAATTCCGGCATCAGAAGAGCAAATTAAGACAGTTAATCAGTCGGACATTGAGAGCCATGAAAACCAGGTCGTGTATGAGCCAATTAGTAGTCCAGAGAGTAATGATGATAAAGAGATTTCTACAGCAACGGGGTACCATGATGGATTGTCTTCACTGGACATACAGGACACAAAGAGCCTGCCGGAGAAAAGAGATTCATTCACTAATGAAGAACCCGGTGAAGTTTGTACCCAACAACTAGAAAATGAGGAAAACGTTAGGGAACACATTTGTATCTCAGACAGCCAAGAAGTCGAGATGGAAGCACAAACCATTAGTGTGCCAGAGAGTTGTGTCTCTGCACAGTTAGAGCAGAGTAACGTGAATGTGGATGTGAAGCAAGTTGCAGTGATCAGTTCTAGCGATGACATCAGCACGCCAGATGGCCAGTCAGAAGATCCAACAGAAAAAAGTGAAAGTAACGGTTATCCAGACTGCGTCAGTGGCTCTGAGTTTTCCGAACAGGTGCAGGATGTCAGTGGACTTCAGGAGGTCGCAGACGTCCCTGTGACGACAACTACAGCCACGGCTAAACTGGAAATACCAGATAGTGCATCAGAGGAGTTTGTCATCTTGGAACCAGTCCCACAGGGTGAAATTCACTTTGATATTGTCACTCAAGCAGCAGCCGAGTCCGGGTTGTCAGCCTCGCTTTCAGAGCAGGTGATCGCAGACGGTGCATCAGGAGGTGAAGTGGAACATGGAGGAGTTTTAAATGGTTCCCAACAAACTGTCTTCCCTGAGTCAGAAGTGCAGCAGTGTCAAACAGCTGGCGGGATCAAAGATACAACAGTCACCGTTTCAAGTGAGGCTCTAGTTCAGGAGACAAGGCTCGTAACAGAAACACCAACTGAGTACGGTGTGGAAGATCACTGCCAGCAGCCATCAGCTTACCTGATGGACTTAAATACCTCAGAGAGTGATATGACCAACTCACATGCTCAAGTGACAAATGAAGACTGTAATGCACTGGTGATCGAGAACCCAGAGGCTAACTTGGACCTACAGGAAGTGCAGATTATGGAGGATATAGAGATCGGTCGTGAGATCGTAGTCGCAGAGGACGACAATGAGGAAGACAGTGACATCACTATAATAGAAAAACCACAGGAAACACTTGAGGCGGTCGCTCCTAAGAAGTCTGAGGAAAAGATTAATGAGGGGAATAAAGGCGACACTTGTGGGACCGACTTGAAGCAAAACAGCACAGCTGAAAAGACTGGTGGCGACAAAGAGGGACAGGAGGCAGCAAAACCCAAAAAACAAGAAATGAACACGCAGGCCAGAACCAAAGCTCGCCTGGCAGCTCTGGCCGAGCAAAAGGCTGCAGCATCTAAGAGAACAGCAAACAGACAGCAGCTGAACCTCCTCGCCCTGTGTCAGGAAATCGCAGAGGACATTGCTACAGACAGCATGCTGTTGAAGAGGATAGAGGAAGAAAAACAAGCAGCGGCGGCAGCAGCAGCAGCAGTGGCGGCAGCAGCAGCGGCGGCGGCAGCAGCAGCAGAAGAAGCAGAAGTGGCATCCAAGGGCGAAGCCAGCAAGATGGAGAGTTCACCTGTTGACACACAAGAATCAGATTTGGCTAATGTCGCCACTCCTGCTGGACCAGAAGGCTCCTCTGCTTCAGTGACTCCTGCTGAGGAGGCGCCGGCAGCACAGCCCTCCACAGCTGATTCTGCTGAGGCAAAGCCTGCCGGAGAGCCTCCAAAGAGGCGTTTCTTCATCACACAGGTTTCAGTGCCGCTGAAAGCTCACGAGAAAAAGAAGCTAACTAGATATCAAAGGCTAAGGCAGGTTGAACTGCAGAGAGAGAAGATGTCTTGGGCACGTGTGAAGAAGCTTAAATCTGATCAAGCAAATCAGATGTTTTCAGATATTGACTGGCAAGCACCTCTGTCCACGTACTCTTCATTTCCAGGGAGTCCTGTGACTTCTGCTCCTCCAGCTGCAGCCAGTCCATCTAAAACACCTCCCACAAGTCCTGCCTCAACCAGCAAGCCTGCAACACCGAAAGCAGAGGCCAGCAAGGTGGAGACAGCTAAGGCTGAACCCATTAAAACTGAACCCACTAAAATGGAAACCCCGAAAACTGAACCGACTAAACCTGAACCAGTTCAGAATGAACCGACTAAACCTGAACCTGCCAAAACTGAAACCCCAAAAACTGAGCCTCCTGTCACTGAACTCCGTAAATCTACAAGGCAGAGTAAAGCTCAGACCTCTAAAGCAGCTGCCTCTCCAGGACCAGCCCCAAAAGTGACCAGATCAGCGTCCAAGAGGACCCTCCCAGCAGTGCCCCCTCCCATGCCCAATGGACTTAACGCTCAGAAACAGAAGCCAGTTGAGTACAAGCCCTACAGGCCCAGGCCCAAATACTCCTTTGACGACTTTGAACTAGATGATGATCCCTTGCCAGCAAAGCCCAGTCCTCAGTCCAGGCCGGCACAGCCGACACGGCCTAATGTTCAGTCAAACCCCACCGCTCAGTCGAAACCCACAGTCCGACCACAACCTCCCAATCAGGCAAGACCTCAAGTTCACAGCACACCAGCTGGACAGATCTCAGGTCAGTTAAAGCCTTTCCACATGACATCATCCCAGTCAAAGGTCACAGCTGCTGCTGCCGCCTCTGCGAGAGCTTTTCCTTCAACTAAGGCCCCAATAAAGTCTCCTGCTACGACGACACCTCAGTCGAGAGCTGTCCCAGCTCCAGGTCAGTCCAGGCTTGCTGCTTCACCTCAGTTAAAGCCCACCGGTGTTGGAGGTTCAGCTCAGCTCAAGCCATCTACTTCCACAGCATCTCAGCCTGCCAGTTCAGCCACACCTGCTGCTCCTGTTGGTTCAATGCCTCAGAAAACCCCAAATCCCACCTCATCAGAAAATAGCAAATGCAAGGTAACCGAAGATCAAATTATGCCATGACGTGTCACGAACAGCATTGTTGAATAAAGATGTTACTCATCCTCTCTCTCTCTTTCTCATGAAGAATACAGCTGATTCACTTTCATCAGCTCCCACTGAAGAGGCCTCGAGAGTGTCCGATGGCACTCAGCAGTGTGAAGAAAAGCCTGCGGGTTTGTATTTATTTGCATATGATTTATTTAAACTAACAGGACTGGATTTGTTTTCAGATAATTTAGTGAGCAGTTTTTTTTTGTACTTCCACCCTTTGGCAATTCACATTATTTTCATTTCCAAGACCAACAGAGAATCTTTTAACTTAAATATTAATATTAGTCATTAAGAAAACTGTTGAATATATATAATATCTCAGTTGTTACCCGATACATGAAAACAGAGCTGAAATAGTTGAGTTTGTGTTTGTGACTTGGTTTTGTTTTACCTTTTCACATAGTCACCGATGTTGATCCGTCTGCAGAAAACAAGACAGGAACAGTCAAGACAGCTGAGAAGACATCAGAAAAACCTTGTCAAGAGTAAGAAGTTTCTCCTTAGTCTAAATTTGACATGTTTTCCCTTGTAGCAACAGAAACCTGAAGTAATGTGATGTGTGTTTGTATAACAGCAAAGCAGCAAAGCCTCAAGATGGCGGGACTCCTCTGTCTGATGCCTGTCTGCAAAAAGAAGTCAAGAAACTAAAGGAGGCTGACAAAGATGGCACCCAAACCATTATTGTGAGTGATTCTTACTGCTGTGCATGTGAACCCCTCAGACCTCGGTCAGTATTTTACAACATCTGTTTGTTATTGTTCAGTGTAGCGAGTATGTTTGAAACTACAGCTCGGACTTTGGCTAAGTTGCTTTTGCTGTCCTCAGTCAGAATAACATCAGGTAAAGAAGCTGCAGATTTAGGGCTTTAACATCACTGAGGAGAGTTAAGGATGTTGTTGTATTGTTTTGTAAGATTCATTTAGATATTAGGAGTAATGTCCTGTTCTCTGTGTCTTGTAGGATGCAGGACAGAAGCATTTCGGAGCCGTGGCCTGCAGTGTGTGTGGGATGCTCTACTCTGCTGCCAACCCTGAAGATGAGTCTCAGCATTTACTCTTCCACAACCAGTTTGTCAGCGCCGTCAAATATGTGGTGAGAGGCAGCTTCTTTAAATGGCTTGTCTATTATTTGTCTCGTCTCCTGTGTCCTCACAGTATTGACTCATCAGGACAATAGACAAATGCATCCATGCACAAGGCTTTTTCCAAGAACACACAGGAGCAACATCCACAACAAGCACATGTTGGAGTAGTTTATTTGTGATTTCTAGCATTTTGTTTCGTATTTGTCCAGTTTAGTTCATTTGGAGACAGGAAAACGTAGATCAAATGAATGACCAAGAGTGTGAATCTGACTTGTGTGTAGCACAGTAAAAGTGAGAGGGTGTCTCCTCAATATTTGTAGAGCCCACAGATAAAGTTACTCAACAGGACTTTCCCTGGTTAAGATGTGCAGAAGTGCAGTCGTTGACTTTTTATGGCAAAAAAGGTCACCCAAAGTATTTGAATATCTGTGTTACTGTCCTTTCATGTAACAATAAATTTAATGGTTCTATAGAAAAAAGTGTTGTTGCAGCAGCATGATAGAGAATGAGGCTGTCAATGATGAAGCAAAACAGTGTCAGTTGTAGCTAACAATAAAAACATTAAAACACAATATATCTGTATAAATGAAGAAAAATTAAAGCAATCTGTTTCATTTCAAACACTAATTTAATATGCTTATACTTAATATGCTTACATGTGTATAGGTTTCTCTCACATTAATACACATTTTTTTTCTTTTTCAGGGATGGAAAAAAGAGAGGATCCTGGGAGAATATCCTGATGGCAAGATCATTCTTGTCCTGCCAGATGATCCCAAATATGCTCTGAAGAAGGTACAGTATGTCCACCGGGACTCACCTGACAGTAACTGCTGTTTTCCTTCAGATAGATCAGACTGGTGAAAGAAACAAGAGCATTGTTGCTTTTTTCAGGGGTCAAAGGATAAAGGCTGATGTTTGTTGCCAGGTTTTTAATTGGTAAAGTTTGGTAAAATTTGCTTGATATGACATCAAACTTACCCAGAACAACAGTATCAGTAAGCTACTTAAAGGCAAAGGAGAAGAGTTTTTTGAATTTCTGAAATTCTGTAAAATGCAGTGTATCATATGAAACAAGTGTGAATCAGAATTTTTATAGACAGTTATCATAAACACTGTTTAAACATGTAATCTGGAGTTTATAATTCACATACAGCACTTACATGATGAGATGAGACTTTTGTCTTCGTACAGAGAAACACCATCATGTTATTCCTTCATGACACAGTGAGTGTTTCTGTTTCTCAGGTTGAGGAGATCAGAGAGGTGGTGGACAGTGACCTCGGCTTCCAGCAGGTGGAGACCAAGTGTCCCTCTCAGACCAAGACCTTCCTCTTCATCTCCAACGACAAGAAAGTGGGTGGATGCCTTATAGCAGAGCACATACAAGAGGTGAGAGAATGCACTTTTTTATCAGCCGGGAAATATTTCAGCACCTTTTCTCCTCATAGACGTGTTTTTATTCTGCAATTAAACAAGTCTAAAGGCAGCAGATCATCGGTGTAAGTGATGCTAAGCTTTGTGAATGCTCTCAGGGGTACAGAGTGATTGAGGAGCCCATACCAGAGGGTTCAGAGAGAGAGAAGGTGATGTTTGAACGGCAGAGAGCCTGGTGCTGCTCCACAACGCCGGAGCCGGCAATCTGTGGCATCAGCCGCATCTGGGTCGTCAGCATGATGAGACGCCGGGGCATCGCCTCACGCATGCTGGAGTGCCTCAGGTCAGTGTGTGTGTTTAAACCTCTGGGATTAAATGTTAAATGCAATTAAATGCAAAACAAACTAAATATGACTAACATTTTATTTTTTTGTTTTCATCGCACAGGAACAACTTTGTATACGGTTCATACCTGAGCAAGGATGAGATCGCTTTCTCCGACCCGACTCCTGATGGAAAACTCTTTGCAACACAGTATTTTGGCACTTCTCAGTTTTTGGTTTATAACTTTGTGAGCGGAACACGCTTGTCCAAGCCCAAAACTGATGCAGTATGACAGCGTTCAGGAAAGGTAACAGTGGATTAAACAGAGACGCTCACTGACCACCAGGACACACTGTCACTTGACGGTGTCTGATGCAGAATCTTTATTTGCTTAACAAAAAAAAAAAAAGTAAAATTGCTCCTTGGAGAGGATACACATTGGTCTAAATCTCAGGATGAAAACAACAAAGGTGTTGTTGAAAAATGTTATTAATTTACCCTTTAATCCCTCCCTGAATAGTATTTTGAAAAAAAAAAAAAGAATATTTTCTTTATACATTTTTAAGTAAACAATTGGTTTTATTAGAAGTATAGAGTTTACATGCATGACCTGACAGCAATAGAAAACAAAGAGCATTTCACTCTTTTCCTTTTAATCCCTGAAGAGCATAAGATCGACCGACTGCATTAAACAAAAGTTATTTTAGAGTTTTGTCCTCATTCTGTTTTGATGCTTTTAACCACAGTGTAGAAAACTATGTGTACATTGGGTTTCCTTCATGTTCATCTCTTTACAGTTAACAGTGATGCTGCGATCGTCTCGAAAGCAGCGTTAATGCTTAAAGCTTCCCGTTGGGTGGTTAAAGTTGACATATGTCCACATTGGTCCCTTTGATTTCACTGTCATGCTTTACTGTGACATCACAGACGAATCATCTAAACCAGATGATTTAATCCAAGGGACTCCTGTCACCAATCTTATGGGAGAGATGTGGGTTGGAAGTGTAGCTTGGGCCTGAATCGTGTGCTCTAATTTCCTTAGATCACCTTGCCTGAAATGTTAAGTTTGTTTCAAGCTGAGCCATATACTGTTCACCATTTAGCAGGGCATGTAGCCTTTACTGTATGAGTTATGTTTCTTAATTTCACCGAGGCTGTCTACTGCTTTGTTTGTGCCTGAACGAATTATGTGTGACTTAAAATGTTGATTTGTTTTTCTTTTCCTTTCTCCCCATACCTTATGGCTTTTTATTGAGTTTTTGTAGCGTACCATCCTCCTATTCCTTAGTAACAACGAATGAAAATGTATATCAAATTATCATGTAGATTTATGCACACTATAACAAAATGTATAATGAAATCTGAGCAAGGACTTCAGGTTCAGGTGTTAAATGGTATTTGAGTGATGGTAGACGTCATCCGGGTTCAGCCTTTTCAAATATATTTGCTCAGTGATCAACGTGAGGGGTGGAGATGACTCTCTGCCTCTCGTAAACACAGTTTCACATTATCATCGTAATCCCTCCCTTATTTTCTTCTTCCTCCTTGTTAACAGTTGGTTTTAGAAAGATGTGTCATGTAAGAAAAAGAACTTTGATTTATACGAAGCTGTTATGTAAATATTTATTTAAATAATAAACAGTTTAAAACATTTTTTCTTGCTTTGTTTGCTTCTGGGAAGAATGAAAAGCAACAGTGTGAGATCTCTAAGCTTGCAAGCTTAATATTATTTACCCTCGTTAGTCTTGTATTATTGTATTGGCTGCCACTGCCATCTAGTGGCCATTGTTGCTGTGAACACATTTAAAGTACTTTATTTTTATGTTTAATTAGTCATCATTTTCAAAACAGTTAAATGCCAATGAATATAAATTGAAGGTATTAACAGTATGTATACAGATGTTTGAGATAAGTGTCATGTGGGAAATTTAAGACTGTCTTGTTTTGTCTTTGTAGTCGCAGATGTAAACACTCCCCTCTTAGTGCATTCCTAGACGCTCCTGTCACAACATGGGCCAACTCGATGGCAACTTGTGAGAAACAAAACAACCTTAGAACAACATGGATACTTCCTCAGGCAGAGAGTGAGAAAACAAGAGGCCTCCGTTCGTCCTCAGAGATCTGATACTAATCAGCAGGGGAAAACAACTAAGCTAAGGTATCTTCAACAAATGGTCAACAAGCGTCACCTTGCACTTTTGACTTCTGCAAACACAAGGATCATCTTGATCATCTGCTTTTCCCCTGTGAGACTGAGGGCACAGTATGTTTAATCCGGTGCAGGATCCATAGAGATGATTTGGCCTGATTTAAGTCTGGAGGAAGGTCATTACAAAGTCAAAGAGAAGACCAATATTTTGTAAATACATTTTTATTTTAACACATCAATTTAAAGAGACAAAATTGTCACAGCTGCCACATTGAAAACCATATTATCCTAATCATAAAAGTCAGGTTATAAGTATCTTTTAAGCTATGGTTACTTTGTGAAAATCAATAAATGTTTTATTTACACTTTTACAACCAATATTCAAACAACGTTATATCAACCACCACACTGAGTATTTACTGATAACTTCTAAACAATCTGCACATGACCTGTGTTCCTCTCATGAATGTAGGAAAAGGAGTAGCACGATTTTGGCCCTCACTGCGGCCACAAACTGTCCCGTTCACTCAGTGCAGTGGGGATTGGCCTTGTTGCTTGACATCTGCGGGGACTTGATCGGTTTTAAGGGTCTTAAACAAGATTACAGTAATACTCTGAGTACTTGTTGACAGGCAACCTATAAAAAGAGAAGAGCTGCTCTTGAGTGCGCATGGCAAAAAATACACAATTAAGATGTTACAAAAACACGTTCACTAATTTTACATTTAACAGGGAGCATAAACTGACACATGAGTCACAAGATCTTAACATGCATGTGAAAACTTGAAAGTTGGTCAAAGGTTAATCCGTTGGCTTGTGCATCTGTGACATATTGTCACACAAACAAGTTGACATATGGAAGTGTATCATGCCAAGGCTATGGCAACGTCAAAATTTAGGCACCAAAGATAATAAATTAGACTGTAGCCCAACAATGTACAGTTATTCAGCCCAAAATGTCCTCAGTCCTTGTTTTGTGGTTGTGTTAAAGAGCTAAAAAAGAAAAGTCCTCACAGGATGGGACAATTCTGACCACAAAAATCATACAGAATGTCCAACATGTCCGGTTCCTGAAGTCTTCTGCTCATCACACCCTGACCCCTGCCAGGCTGAGCGACTACAACCTCTCCATCGGATGGATGCTCTACCAAGGGGTGCACTTTGTTATCCATCATCTTAAAGTCAGCGACGCTAACACCGGGCAGCTTGCCGTTCCTCTCTGCTGACAGGTTGGTGTCGTCTGGATTGTCCTTTGTATCTATGATGCTGTCACCGTTTGTGCTGCCCTTGCTAACGGTGCTCAGGTCATCCTGGCATGCGTCCGAGTCGCTAGCATGGGGCAAAGAGAAGTAGGTGCACTTCCTTGAGTACGACTTCTTTTTGTCCTCTAGGTCAGACTTTGTGCTGAAAAGGGAGTACGGGGTGTTCTCCTCCGTATCCTCACACATTTCTTCACCCTGATGAGAGTTCGTGAAGGTTTTGTTTATTCCAACTGGGTCTGATACTGACTTTCTGATGACAGTGTTATCTTTAAGAAGCCATCGTTCATCATCAATAGGGACGCTGTCTCCAGGCCCGACTTGAGCATTAAAAGCAACACATCTCGTTGCTTCATTCAGGGTGTCCAGAGCATTGGTGGAACTAAAGTAGGACAACTCGGACATTGCCTTGGCTCGGGCTATGTGGAAGGGAGAGAAAACACTTGAATGTTCCTTCTTCTTCTCTTTTGGCCTTTCACTTACTTGCTCATCAGGATTAGCATCTTTCTTGCCATAAAGCCTTTCAATTGTTCTTCTCACAAAGCCTTTGGTGATGGATTTCCGTGCGGAGTCATCTTCACCGCTGGATATCTCACCTGAAGTCTGAGACTGATACCCGCCACTGGCTGAGGTCTCGGCTCTGAACTCATGTGGTTCTGATGTGTTGGAGCTTGAGAGATGTTTGTGTCCGTGCTGCATATCTTCGGCACTCTTTGCCAGGAACATTTCTCTGATGAATCTGACCTTGTTGCCTTCAGGCTCTTTGGTTATAACACCGCTGGAATCGTAGCTGAAAGATAAGGATGACTGAGGAGCTGATCTGGTGCCAACAGCCAATTCAGTTGTGGGCAATGCAGAGGGGGAATCCTCAACATCTGAATCACGAGGGGCAGTTTTTTGTGAGAAACGTCTCAATGGAGAGCTTTTTGTTGTATTTTGCCTCCTTTGGGCATCAGCAACTTGCTTTTCTAGAAGACTGACTCTCTCTGCAATAGATTGGGATATTTCAGATGGATGCTTTTCACCTTTTTTAACCTCAAACTGTGTTGGCAATGAAGACTGTTCCTGATAGTCTACACATGTCTCTTCAGTGTATGTGTCCACATTGGCATGTTCCTCTTCTGAGCTAGACTCTTTATCATAGTAGCTCAATTCTTCTTCGATTGAGCTGCTCAGCTGCTCATCTTCCACCTTTGCTTGCTCGACTTCTTCATGGTCTTCACAGCTGCTGTGGTCATTTCCACTATCCTCATCTGTATTGTGTTTACAAGACTTTCCTAAGTTATCAGAGTTTATCAAACTAGTAGCATCTTTATTGGAATATGGATCGTGATTTTCTATCAAATTTCTCAGGTCCCCCTCTACTGTAGTCCAAGCTTTTGTCTCATCACAAATTTGTGTCCCGTCAACATGATGATCCTCATCATCTAAGCAGACCTTGTCCTCCTCTGCCTCCTCTATCAAAGCCTGTAACTCTTCATGTTTTTTTGTTTGATCTTGAGGATCATCAAGGTGTTCCTCCTCTTCCATGCTCTCCTGCTCTTCCTCATTATCATACAAACTTTCCTCAGCAGTCCCCTTTAATTCGTCACAGTCCACCTCAGGCTGCTCTTCCTCTGAATATGGTTCATCCTCATCTGAGTTACATGTGCTTTTGTCAACACTGACATTCAGTCCCATAGAGCCTGTTTGTCTCTGCGGTCCTACCTCAGATGTAGGTGAACTTGCAGGGTTAGAGGAATCTTTGTTGCTCAGATCTGTACATCCAACCTCTGGATGCTCTTCCTCTGGACTTGATGTTCTTGCATTCCCTCTAACATTCAGTTCTGCATAGTAATTGAAGCTTGATTGCTTGTCCTCTTCCTCCTCAGAGGGGCTCTCGGGGTTGGACAAGTCTTCACTTTCCCCTTCCTCTTGTTGTAGCCCCTCACATTCAACTTCTGGTTCCTCTTCTGAACTGTGTTGCTTGTCTGCAATTGAGTTCGCTACACTTGGATCACAGCTCCCTTTCTGCTCTAAATCTTCATTGGCACTTGACATGATCTGCCCTTCTTGTTCTGAACCTGACTCTTCATCATAAGTGTGCTCATTCTCAGGGACACTCATGCTCTCCTCGTTGTACATATGCAGTTGATTACCTTCCAAGTCTTTCTCCTCTGCCTCAGAAGTATAATTGTCTCGTTGAAGATCTTCCTTGCTGCTGACTTCTTCCTCCATGCTTGCCTTTTCCTGGTCTGATATGTCCTCATCATGGCCTGCATCTCTGCATGACTCCCCAGTGTAAAGCAGCTTTTCTTCATGAATCTGCTCATCATTCAGTTCAGCAGGTGGACATGTGGCCACATCATCCTTATCATGTTTGCTGTCACTGTCTTTATTTGCCTGTTCAGTTTGTTTGTTCTTCCGTGTCTCTGTTGTGCTGGACTGTTTTGGCTGGTTAATATCTGTAAATATTTTAATCATGGCGTTCACATCGACATTAGCTTTCTCATCCTGACTGACATCCTTTGCATTAACAACATCTACTGTAGAGATAGGAGGTATCTCAGCATTACTGTTATCTTTTGGTGACAGTTCCACTTTTTCATCACTGTCACTTTGGACATCCACTGAGAGCGAGGCCAGTTCTTCCTTGAGCGACTCAGGTATGTCAAGATTTTCTATGATCTCATCAATGCCACAGTCTTTTTCAGGATTATTTGTGGACAGAAGTTCTTGCTCTGAATCACTTGGTGTGGAGCTTCGACTCCTGCTTTTGTCGCTGAGTTCCTGAAAGCCCTTCCAACTCTCCAGGAGCTGCTTTGAAGCTGACTGCTGCAAATTTGACAAACTAACCTTTAACTTGTGGGAATCTTCAATTCTTGCAATTTCTCTGAGAGAATCGATCATTTTTAAAGCCTCAGCACAGCTGACATCATTTGCGTTCAGCTCATCCACATTCAGGTTCGTTATGCCTTCTTTTAGGGTCATGACGGACAAGAAAGCAAGGAGAGCTTTAGATGATGAGCCAAACGTAGAGGCCACATGAGAGGAGAAGTCAGGCAGACTGTTGGACTTTTCCAGACATGACAGACGTTTTTGGTGTGTGATTTGTCTAATTGACTTTATTGAGTAGCAAATCTCCTCAAGAACAGGTTTCATGTTTGGCTGATTTGTGATGTTTAATGGCCGTGACATGATTTGTGTTTCTGCAGCAGATCTTTCATCATCTTTCTCATTCACCTTATTGTCGTCACTCTGATCAGCCTCCGGTGGCATGAGAGTTTTACAAGTTAGCGTTTCATCCAGTTCAGCTTGTGATTTTGTTGCTTGTGGTGATTGGTGGCGCTTTCTTTCAGATGAAGTTTTCCTTCGTGTTTTATTCGTTGGTTCTGATGCGTTTTCTGAGGAGAGATTTCTGGAGAGCAGCTTTCTATTCGACTTGTGTCTCACAGGTGGTGACACCATGTCCAGAGACTGAGAATATGGAGACGTTGTCTTTTGGAATTGAGGTTTATCAAGCACCTGCTTCCTGTCGGTGGAAGGGCTTGCATTAGGTGTTACATTCTTTCGTACTTTAATAGTTGGTGATTTAGTTTTATCAGGAGGGTGGTTATTCATTAATGATATCTTTGGAGTTTTATGAAGTAGTTCAGGAGATAATTTCTTGGACTGGGGTTTCCTCTCTGGGGATGGACTGCTCATAATTTGAACTTTTTTCACCAGGGGTTTTGGTGATGATGCCTCTTTTTCAGCTGAAAGTGCTTTATTTTTTATTTTTGTCTCTCTAAATGGAAGATCACTTGGTGGAGGAGGCTCACTTGATGAAAAACTGGCTGATGACATTCTCTCGTCAGATGGTAGACTAGCTGGAGATGCAGAAGTACAACATGATGGACTATTTTTTAAGTCTGAGATGTTGTTTGATTGCTGTGTCTCTCCTGATAGGATTTCATTCAGTTGTTGTGTCCCTGTTGAACAGACACCATTTGGCAGCACTTTATCACCCACTGTGTTCATGGGAGTAGATAAACCAGCATCATTACCTACAGTATATTTATCCAGACAAGCCTTTCTGAGAGACATTTTCCTGTCAAGAGACAAATTACTGACCAAAGGGGCCCTTTTAATAGATGGAGTTCTTTGTAACGGTGCTTCCTCCAGTGTGGAAGAAATGTCGGTCTGAGTTAATGCTGTCGTTTCCATCGTGTGGTCAGTGGGTGATATGGCCAGGTCAGATGTTGGACTGGTGGATAATGGATGACTTTCTGACATTTGACTGCTCAGTGATGAAAGCCTGTACAACGGGCTGCTGGCCGCTGAGGATTCATCCATAACACAGTATTCAGTGCTTGATAGCTCCATGTCTTCAGCAGGTGGTGGGGGTGGAGGTAGCTCCATTGAAAGGGTATTAGAAGGTGTTGCTTTCTGAAGTGAGATTTTGACTGGATTTGATTTATTTTCCACCTCACTGCCTAATGGCATTTCTGTAGAAGTCTTATCAATTGGTGGAATCATTTCTTCTATTTTATTTTGAGCTAAACTCTTGTAGATTTCCGTCTTTGTAGAGGTTGAATGACTTTGGATGATTTGCTGATTGACTGTGGTTTTCTCCTTTGATGGACTTGAAGATTTGTTCTCAAAGGACTGGATTCTCAGTTTGACAGAAGCTACTTTTACATTCTCAGGCAGTGGGTCAGTTTTAAGAATTTGACTTGTTTGAGTTTCTGACGTCTCCTCCAAACGTTTCACCTCCTTGGTCACAAGCATCGAGCCACTCTTATTTTCAGACTCCTCACACCTGCCATTTTCTGTTGGTACGATAGTAACTGCTTCTACTTTTTTACTTTCCTCGTCTTGGTAGGCCGTGGGATTAAGATGGGCTTTCTCCAGCCAGTTTTCCACATATTCATTGGTAACAGAGCTGGAGGAATTAAAAGCAGGCAGTGATATGCTTTCTCTGACATCATAGGACTCATTTCCATTCTTCTTCTCCTGATGCACTGATGTCTGACGTGTCAGTGTTCCCCGCGGTTGGCTTCCTTCATTGAGAGCAACACTCAGCTTGATTTTTTCAAAAGAAACCCTCCCACTCGTGTTTTCTTTCATGGCTGATGGTATATTTGGGTGTTTGAGAATAGATTTGATTGCATCATCCGACTGTTGTGAACACTCTGTTATAACGCCCCCGTCTCCATTTTGTGTCGGTCCCTTTTTAGGCCTCATCATGCTCTTTGCTGTTTTTGATTTATTCCCATAAATTTTCCTAATAAAACCAGCACTGGAGAAAGTTTTCATTTTCTTTTGTTTCTCAGTTGCTTCTGCAGGATTTTCTTTTTGTCTTTTCTCTGGTGACAGTAGCCGACGAACACGTTTTTTGATCACTCTGGGTCTCGAGGATATCCTCCTTTCCTTATTGACCTCTCTCCTCTGGGGCTTTTCTCTATCTTTGGTGGGGTTTAAGACTTCTTGCTTAGCCTTTATTACTTCACTTGCATCAGTCTTCAGTGAGGGAAAGGTTAAATCAGATGTTATTGACATGCTCTCAGTTCTCCAGATGCTAATTGACTCAGAAGCTGTTGATGGTCTGCAGCACTCGGGTTCAAACTCATTACTGAAGGAGAGCTGTCCGGTTCCTGAGGTAGCTGGCCGGCACAGGTTTGCATGGAAATTATCCTGGCAGGTCTGCTGTTCGTATATGTGTAAGACTGTTTCGGTGACCTCCTCTCCACTGGATTCAATCTGTAGGATTTCAGTCATACCTGCTGATTTGAATGTAGACACATTTCTGCTGTTTAAAGTGTTTGCATCCACAGAGCCAAGTCTTCTAGGTTTGGGCACTGGTTTAGTGCTCTGTTTGACCACGCAGCGCTGCTTAGTCATGGCTCCATGTTCTGTCTGCTCTCTGTAGGAGTAAGAACCAATCATACCTTCCTGAATCCCCTCTGTCGTCATTGATTTAATGCTCTCCACAGAGGCTTGCTTTTTTCTAATTTGAGTGTACCCTGGAGTTTGAGCCCTCCTAGGGGATGCCATGTCTGTCTGTGTTTTAATATCGTCTGCTTCATTAGCAGTTTCACTGAAAGCCTCACTGCCCTGTGAAGGTGGATCCTCGTCATTGTTATCCTGATTTTTGTCCTTGTTGATGGTGTCCATGGAGGCAGCAGGATTTTGTAGATCCAGTGCGTTTGATTTAAGTGAGTCGATCTCCTGCTCAAACTCAGGCTCTGGTAAACAGAGTGCATTGAGCTGGCTGGCTACACTTGAGCGTGACAAAGTGGTCGTCCAATGGATGGTTTCCTCTTCCTTAATTGTCAGTCGCACCTTCATCTCCACAGTCATGCTGCCATCTTGGTTCACCCGAAAGGACTTCTCAATGTCGTCCTCTGTGGGCAGCAAGCAGTCCTGCCTCTCAGCTCCATCTCCAAAGCAGGTGTCATCCTCCGTCTCTGCCACTGACTCCAACATGTGACCTGACTCCAACTCCATAGAGTTTGTGAGGTTACTGGGTAAGTCGCATGAACTTTCAGCGATGGAGTCATGGATCCGACTCAAGATGTACCTCTCAGATGAAGGGGAGAATTTTCTTGACTTTGAAGTATGTGATGGAAACTTCTTTTTGCCTTTTTTAAGTCAGTCAAACAAGGTGGTCAGGTATAAAAAGGTTCATGTCCAGAGATTTCAGGTAAGGATTGAAAAGGACAGGCAGGCAGTTTGAAAAGGGATCCCAGGAAGCATGAAAAGAAAAAAAAGAGAGAAAAGAAAAGTTATAAACTAAACGGTACAATTGTTCACAGCTCATACAGAGTGATAGCTTACAGCCACGTATACTGTGTATGTAGGTCATCTATGGTATTATGCATAATATCACTGCCTCAGCACCTTCCCAATCTTCATCCCATGAGAGCAGGTAGATTACCTCAGACACACTGTATATGCCTTACAAATAAGGGTCCATTAACGAGAATAAATGTTCTTAGCAACTAAATGACTACACGGGGATCCATTCGAGAACCCTGATTCTTCTGTAAACTTACGGTTTAAAGCTTTTAGTCTTCTGAGACCACTGCGATTGGTGTGCAGCGTTGCAGGAACTGGTGATTTCTGTGCAACGTAGTTTGCAGGTCTGAACGGCTCCCTGCCTGCAGCCACGACAATGCCAGAGCATAATATCAAGCCAGGAAGACCATCCACCTGCAGCAGAGACATAAAAGAATATGTCAATCTAATGGCATTTCACTATGTTAGCATTAAATATGATGTGTAGAATAGAGGAGAAAATTTAGATTTTTATGTCTCAAAAGTTGTAAAGGAATATAATTGCAAAGGATATGCATGTATGTATTACAAGTCTTGATTATTATTGTAAAAATGGCACCTTGCAGGCTCTGAGTTTACAATAGATGCTTGACCGAAAGCCTTACTGTGAAGTATGCCAGAATGCCTTTCTACTTATTAGGCTGAGTTGCCAAAGGAGCTTAGCACTTTCTCTCCTCAGGTGACGGCTATTTTCAGGCAAGGTTTAAACCAGTCCTTTACGGGTCAATAATGCCACTACCAAAACCTAAATATTCAATTAGAATTTGTACATATTAATTTAAGGGAGATTTCTATGATACTCAAAGAGCTTTAAAGTTGAAATTCATTGTCCTCTATGTATCTGATCAAATACATTATAAAGTTATTGCTATGGTTTTGCATGAAGAAGCTATTCTTGAGTTTGTTACTGATGTTAGATTGGGCCTGAATAGCTTTGTTATTCAGTTTATTCATCTCTACAGCAGGCTTTCAGTTTTCTTTGATTTTTTTGGCTGTAGTGTTTTCAGTACAGTTTTGGTAAAATCCTGTATTTTTCTTAGAACTGAATTGTGTTGGTTCGTTGTGTTCGCAGAGGAGATCACTCACACGTTTGCCATCAGGTGTGTGTAATTTCACTACATGGAACTGGAGTAGCTCTGAAATATATTCCAGGATGGACTCAAAAGTGGGTGTAGTCCTCTTGCTAAGGACCACAGTGTGTTTCACAGTGGCATCACCATTGCGAAAAACCAGCAGCCTCTTTGGTGTACGCACAACTGCCGGTTCCTTCTTGTGGAGGTTCTGGCCGGGGAAAAACCTCGCCTGCTGCACCGTCCGACGGCGGGAACTGACAGGCCTGGCATGGTACCAGGGCGGCAGCTTCTTCCTGGCCAGTGCCAGGTTGATCGGTTTTACTTTACGGCTGTCAGAGCAGATGTAGGATTTGCCATCCTCCAGTTCATCCAATGTGTAAACTGCATGAACTCCCCGAGGAGTGGTGATGTTCCTCACCCCAAATGGCAGGGGAACCTTTTTAGAAAGACTGTCCAGGAGGGCATCAAACGTCTTAAAAGTTCGGTTGTTGATGACCATGCGCAGACCGTTGAACTGAGGATCTCCACTTTTGTAGAAGCAGACCCGCTTCGATGGGATAGGGTCGATGATGCTTGGGTGGCGTGAGGTACCAAAGGAGTGCCCGCTCCCCAAAGACGGCTCAGGGAGGAACCTCCGAAGCCCTGTTTCATTCATCATTGCTGATTGACTGGAAGGGGACCAAAGGAGATGCAAAGAATATTTAGAAAAAACAAAGTTTTCCCATGTCATGCCCCTCAGTTGGGTTCCTGTTTAGTAAATGTTACATTAAATGAAAGTTTCAACATCAGAATTGTTAGTGAGGAAGCCAAAAAGGTTTCTCAAGTTGCTTCCTTAATTTGCAAAAGAAAAGTTTATGAAATAACCTAATCACTGTCAGTGATGGATTAAGAAATGATCATACAGCGATAAAACAGGGTTTTTTTTCATGATTTATCAAGAGACATCTGGTGCTTACAGGAAATCTGCAATTGGGTCAGGACACAAATGCAACACCATGTTCATGACAACTTTAATGATTGATGATGTGCAAACAGCTGAATGACGTCTTGCAAACATATGTTGTTTACTTCCCACAACAGAGGCCATCAGGTAACATGACCTTACTTCTGGGAAAGCTGCCACGTGAAAGGCATCTTCATTTAATTGATAACCTGGATTTTAGCAATACAGTTGAAAAAAAGTGATGCAGAAATGTTTGGCAGATACTCTCCTTTACTAGTGTTTGCTGACCCCAGCATTTCTTTTAGCAAAATTATTCGGGCATCTAAATAAATTGTATACCACGTCTTGGCTTGATGCATTTAACATGAAAAATTGTATTAAACTATTTTACAATTTAAAAAAATCTATATTGTCTAGGAATATTAAAAAAAACAGCCCTGTAAAAGATGACTGTCAAAAAAGACACTTAATTGCTTAACTGTTGTTATTTCAACGTGGAAAAAAATACAGAATACTATTCCTTAAAACTGATTTATTAAATGTGATATAAATGTGATGTATTTAATAATAAAATGTTTTAAAAGTCATTTTAGATATCTTGGTAATAGTAAGCAGTTTTTCCATTATTTGCCAATAGTTTAACATTAGAGTTTTTTCTATATTCAGGAAAAAATAGTGATTATAATTGGTACAATTTTTTCTTAAATTAAAACAAAATAAAACAAAGAAACAATTTGGTTTAAATTCAAAGTCATGGCAAATTCTAATACTGCAAGTTCAGCACATAGCTACAGATTATAACTACAGACAGTAAACGAGTTAAACTCCGTGAGCAAAATACACAAAAATACATTATTTCAAAATAAACTCACCTATGTCTGCATCATGAAATTCCCGAACGTTTTGAAAGGATCCATGAAATGTTATTCCGCACCCTACATGATGACTGCTGTTCAGCTAACTGCACAGCAACGGTTTATTTTGGGAGACACCAGCACGGTTAATTTGCTTAATCTTTGCTTAAAGTTAATCTCCACGGCAAGTGCAGTGCTTGGAAATCCTCTTCAGAAAGGTGTGTCACACAGATGCACGTACAGCTGTCAGAGCAGGGCGAAGACATTTAAGGACCTGAGATCTTTAATGATAATTTTAATGGTGAATAGACCTGATATAGATTTATAAAGAAGTTTCTCCTTGGATTAATAATTACAGTGGCGTAGTTTTGCTGAACAAAACAATTTATAAAACAAAAAAAAAAGAAAATTTTCATAGAATAAACAGTCACTCATATGGGTGAAAAAATAGAAATATTTTGCCCTTAAAACTTGTTTTAATTTAAAAGTAACTTCTTAAAAAAAACTGAAACAGGTATTAAGAGCAATTTTGACCAGTTTCATTAAATCATAATAAACATCTTTCCGTTTTGCTCTTATCTGAGACCTGAAAAAGAGCACAAAGCTGCACCTGCAGAAGGTTGGACGAATTAAAATGCGAGCAACAGATGGTAAATTGGTGTCCAGTTGTAATATAAGACTTCTTTAGATAATAAGGATTAAGGGGCTCTTAATTAGCAGGACTTTTAGAGAGGACCACTTATTTTCAATGAAGGAATGAGGATTCATCTTAATACTTATAAATGATAAAAAAAATTATATTCTTAATAACAAATAAGTCATATTAATAATTAGTTTTGTCTTTGGGGATTGAGACCGTGTGATCCCAACAAATATAGCACGTATTAGAGCAAAAAAAGACATTTAAAAATAATATGGTCTTTCCTTTAATAGAAAACACACATGATCACTTTTTAGTCCCTAAATACTCATGCTTGCTCCAGAAATACGGTTAAGTTTAGAAGGGTAGTGGAGTCCAGTAGATTAGGTTGAACCGTATTACTGAGGGTATTAGCCGGTCATGTATATGCTTAACCATGAACTATCACGAGTTGCGTAACAGTTACCAAAACTGAGTCTATTTCTGTAGTGAAAGGGATTAGTCGTCAAGGGATAACTTCATTCCACAGTAAACCTGGGGCTGAAGTTGAGGAATCAAAGGAATCAAAGGAATATACAAAAGTTATCAGGTTTCAGCTCAGTATAAAAGGATAAAGTGACGACATTGTGTCATACTGTTTAGCGTACAGCTGTAAAAATATCTCAGGTGTGTATGATGGAGAACGATATGTGCTGTAGGAAAGAATTCCTGCTGTGCCCAACCAGACAAAGATTCAGGAATGCCACAGGAGGCTCCCATGAGCCGAGCCCGTGACCTGTTCCCAAAACAACAGCGAGCACAAAAATGTGAAAAATCCTTCAAAAGGAAGCTGGGGGGCGGGTGGACAATGGAGGAAACCCTCAGAGTAAACAGGTAGGCCTGCAGCCTGCATGCCCCTCATTCCAGCTCTCCACTGCAGAGATAAGAGACAAGCAAATGTTGAAACCAGGCGGGTAAAAGCGGCTGGTCACACTGATCCAGCCGCTCAGATCCTGCCAAACATACCCGAATCACACTGAAAATAGGCCCGAGCCGAGCTTCTGCACTCCGAGCAGCATGACAGGTAACAGCAAACAAATGTCTGAAGCTCCATTTGTCACATAACCTTCCTCGTCACAGAGTTATAACGAACCAGCTGGTGATATGAACACTGTTATTTTTCCTTCACATGATTACATGTGAAATCACACGCCGCCATGACAGAGATATCTGTCTCTGCGTTCCGGGTGTATTGTCACCCCTGCCATGCTCTATTTTTAAGTCCTTGCGCCTATACTGCAACTAATTGGCGCCAAGTTAGATTCAAACCTATGCTGTTAATGGGAAAAAATGTGTGATATGTTTTGGCCCTTGTCCCCTTTCTATATTTGGCCCAGCGTCCTCCATGCAGCTGCTCCTCCAGATCTGTCTGCCTGCGTTCCCATCAAACACCTCTGTTCAGTCGGCACATATTGCCTCAATTCTAGAGGCTAGCCCCAGCCAGCTCCTACGTAAAAGGGCAAAAATACATTGGCGGCTGCTCAGAAAATAGCAGTAGTTTGCTCTGATGTTATGCTGTGTTCAGCCTC
The DNA here is from genome assembly GCA_029814765.1 of Acanthurus leucopareius. Lineage (NCBI taxonomy): Eukaryota > Metazoa > Chordata > Actinopteri > Acanthuriformes > Acanthuridae > Acanthurus > Acanthurus leucopareius. The sequence goes on from JAQMCX010000032.1 coordinate 4,659,849, forward strand.
TGTAGTGTCATTTGAAACAAGATGCTCTGTTCATGTTTTAGCCCTTGTAAGAACTGGTTGAAATTCCAGGCATTGCAGCTGTCAGGAATTCAATTATAAGTGATACAGCTGCACTGTGACCAACAGCATTTTTCAAACATTCACTTTAATTAAAAGCAAGGCAGCTGATTCTGCAAATACGACCTCTTTTTAACTTTTCTCGCACCCATTATCACTTTAAATTCTTATATTGTGTTTGAATATATACAATATTGTTGATCAATTTAATTTTTTTCTTTAAAGTAAGTTAAAGGTGAGATTTAAAAAAAAAAAAATTTACTTGGCAGGCGTCAAGCCAAAAATATGCCTACTATTCAAAATTCCATTCAAGTTACATGATGTTTCATCCTTTTTCCCCACTTAACTTCCAGTGAAATTCCCAGATTTTGAATGAATCCCTGCCAAACAGGACTCATAAGGTCACACCACCGCCTGTCCCCTCCCCGCCAAAACCCCTCACACAGCAGTCAGAGGTCCCCACCCCGTCCATTTTGAGCGCTACATATCAGCTGTGCCAAGCTTTTAATCTGCCTGGTGACATCCCAGTGTTTCCTGCATGGGACATAGGGAAAGATAAGCACGCTTCTCTGTGCGGTAAATCACTCTACACCCCCACTCGTTCACTGATATGAACATTATTCAATTAGGCTGCACTTAAACCGAACACAATTCTTGGTAATTACAATCAGGGGCTTGGTGATTGTTTTCACATTATTTTTATTTTCTTAAACTTTTTTTTCTCTCAACAACATCTGATTTACAGTAATTGTTCAGTGGCAAACATGTAAAAGAAAGTTTGCTAATTTTAGTGCAGGAAAACTCCAAAAAAAGCATTGTATTTTAGGGGTTATGGGTACCTTATTTTTTCATTTTAATCTTTTTAGAAATAACCGTAATAAAATAAAATTCATTTGCAATCTAAGAGACACTATTATAAAACACATTTTGTGGTTTAAAAGGATAGATCTGTATTTACTAAGAGTAAAACTGACTTTGTTTTTTTGTCAAACGATATATATCAATAACATCTTCTCTAAATCACCTACAAAATTAGCTTGTAAAATGAGGAACTGGCCCAACACACGTAGCATTCAGATTAACTAGCATGGCTAATGTTAGCTAACATTAGCATAAACTTTAGCTGGTATCGCTAAGCACACATTCTTGAAAACAATTATTTTTAATGAATCCTGTACCTGTGGAGGTGTTTTTACTAGGGCCGGGACTTTAACGCGTTAATTTCGATCAATTAATTATAAAGATTTTAACGCGATAAAAATTTTA